>LOJH01013458.1:0-23486 GCA_001685095.1 Ellobius talpinus
TATTAAAAAAAGATTTAACGGTGGGATTCAGTGGAGATGTAGTTAGCAAAGACTATGCTCATGTGGCTTCAGAAAGAAACAAAGACTCAGTTGGGAACTGAGTAGATGCCATTTATGTTTTACATTTTGTCAAATAACTTGACTATGTTTTACTCCTGTACTGAAAATCTGAGTGAGGATGAGTTTAAAAATAAAGGACTAACTTATTTGGCAGAAGAAATTTCAAGACAGAAAAACAGTCGGGTGGTGGCATGGTTGCTTCTTGTTGCTTGTAGTCAGAATTTCACTGAGTATCCAGAGCAAAAAGCACACAGCAGAGAGAGATAAAAAATGTGGAATTTGGTGTGTAAAGGTGCATGAGTACGCTTAAATTAGTGGCAAGGTGGGTGCAGACAAACCATTAAAGAGAAACCAAACTCTTTGCACTAGAACATGGGAATAGGGTAACCTAGGTAAGTGTTTTCACAGCTTCAGGTACACAGGCACTCAGAGGCTGCTGCAGCCATGGTTCAAGGGGGGTTCAGCTACTACTTGAGCTGGCAGCAGAACTTGGCATCACCCACATGGCACTGGCTTTACAGGTGTGCAGAGTACAGATGTGGTGGGGTCATGGAGCCCTGCAGAAAGAAACAGGTTCCAGGAAGAAGCAACTCAGGCTAGGCAATATATAGTAGGAACAGATTTCCTATGTGGAGCTCCTCAGTAGGCTGTAGGTGAATCTTAAAGTGGAAACCTTGGATGTTAGCGATTCTAGGAATGTCTAGGGTGTCTTCTGAGAAAAATTTCAAGCCCTGAGTGAAACAAGCCCAAGAGGAAACCATTGTGCTACAGGTGGCAGAGACATAGGGACAGGGTTGCCAAGCCCACCAGAGTGCACATCACATCCTCTTGTGCCCTGGATGCTAGGCATGGAGTTACAGGGTTTACTGTCTACCATGTTCAGCTTTTGGTCTTGTTTTGGTCCTTTCTTTTCTATTCTCCTGTTCTTCTCTTTAATGAAAATGTTTACTCTGTTCCCTTCACAAGAGTTTCCCCTTATAAGTGGTTGTTTCTTGTTCCATTTGAAGAATCAAAGCTTTGTAGATGTTGCTGTTCATACTCAGATGATCATATTCCTCAATGTGTGACTTGAAGAGAACATTCAGTGCAGAACAAAGAACCTCACCACATCATCTAATAAAGACCGTGATGCAAATATATCACATCAGGTATATTTCCTCCCATGTAGCAATGCATCTACATCTAAGATAGTGCAGGGTTTGCCCAGGACTCTACAGCATCCAGGAGCCCAGGCTTCTGCTTTTTCTGTACTGCCACCATCGGTGAGTGAGTGGCTTTCATATTCAAGGTTGCCTCTTCCTCAAATTGTTCAGCATTGACGCTTCAGCCACTATGTCTTCCACCTCGTGAGGAAAAAGAGGTAGAGAAAAGAAAAAAATAAATCAACTACTTTCTTCTTATAACCAGCTGCCTTTCTCTGCTCACATTTCCCTGACTGAGATTTCATTACTCAGGCGTAAGGTGGGCATATGAGTTTTCTAATTGGGTGAATGAACTGGGGATTCTACTAAGAACAGGTAAAAGGGACACTGGCAGATGTTCTGGTTTGAATGTGAAATGTCCCTTATAGGTTCCATGTGTCTGAACACTTGGTTCCTAGCTGCTGTTTTGGGAGCTCGTGGGACCCTTAAAAGGTGGAACCTCATTGGAGGAAGTTTATCACTGAGGACGGGCTTTGAGGGTTATAGCTTGGCCCCACTTGCTGACTGGTCTTTGCTTAGTTTGCCCAGATATGAGCAAGAATCTTCATACTCCCATCATCACAGCTGAGAGCCGATCTTTCATTCATGCCTTCCTTGGCATGATGTACTGTGCCCTCAAAACATGACCCTAAATAAATCTTCTTCCCTTAAGTTGCTTCTTGCCAGGTATTTGGTCACAGTAGTGAGACAAGTAATTAATAATGCAAGAGGCAAACAGCAGTGTTTTCATCACCCTCTGCAGGACACTCAAATCCTTGCACACACGTCACACCAGAGAGTTCAGTCTGCTCCCCGCTTTCTGCATCATAGACATGGCTCATTACGATAGGCAGACATGGAGAGAAGCTGCTCAGCTCTCTTGGCTTGTGTGCCCAAATATTAACCAGCAATTGGCTAAACCAGGAATCTTGTGTTTCATTCAGGTTTTGGAAACCTGAGCCAGTGTGGCAGTTTCCGTTCACCACAGTATTTATATAGCACTGCCTTAGGACTGGGCTGGAGACTACAGCGTATTTGTGTTTTTAGGGTATTTGTGTTTTTAGGGTATTTGTGTTTTTAGGGTATTTGCGTTCCATCCCCCCCAGATAACTTGCTGTCTGCACACACTTTCCAATGACCCTCCTACCATTTTTGGCATATATGTGTGTGTACATATATATGTGCTTGTGTGTTGTGTGGGCATACCTGTACATGAATGCATGTGCATGTGGAAGCAGAGATCAGTCTGGGATGTCATTCTTTAGGATGGCATCTTCCTTGCTTTATTTATTGAGACAGACCTTCTCATTGGCTTGGGGACTGCTGATTTGACGAGACTGGTCAGCCAGTGAGCCCCAAGAATGTTTGTCTCTGTCTCCTCAGTGCTGAGATTATGAGTACATGCCACTGTACCCAGCTTTTTCATGTGGGTTCTGGGAAATTGAACTCAGGACTTTATACTTTCAAGACAAAAACTTTATTGATTGAGCTATCTCCCTAGACTTTTCAGGCACTCAACTAAATTCCCCCAACTCCCTCCCCACAACTCAAATACATATCAAGAAAGGAAACTTCTAGAGTTACTATCAAACCTAACAACTCCACAGGTTTAAATGGTGTCCAGAGTAATACCCTCTGTCATCTGTGGAATGGTGGAGAGGTACTTTGTTATGCATCCTGTCCTCTGGACAACTTCACAGATCAAATATTCGGTCTAATTTTAAAAACCATTTTTCTAACAGTGATTTTTCCATTTAATCCCTCAGAGTTAACAATATGTGATCAGTTTCCCTTAACAAATGACCTCCTTTAACTTCATTAGCTCATAATTAATTTGCTAGCATGTAACCAAGATAATTAACACTCCTGATTAGAGACAGGCAAAAGAGGAGCCTCTTTTTTCATGGGTGGTCAAGGCAAACATTGATTAAAATCTGAGCTGTTTCCTAATTTTCCTTACAATTTAATTCAATGAAAGTGGTGATATGTAGTGGGTTAAAAAACCTAAATTGGAGGAAAGATTAATGGGTCCTACCATCGAGCACTTCATCACCAGCTCCTGTGCTGAATAATTTTACTTTATTTACTTCAAAAAAAAGATATGAAGCAAAAATAATTGAGTAGTATCTGGCTATTTTTAATAGAGACTTTGAATAGTTAGAATGTCTTTGAACTTGCTAGGAAGAAGGCTGGGCTATGGTGAGTGGACCATTCTTGGTAACATCATCTTTTGAGCGGTCCATCCCACAGCAGGCTCCAAAGCCTTTCCCTCTGTTATCTTATTTGGTTCCATACAGTTCTGTGTTGAAGATAATGAGAAGGGATCAAACTCATGAGCTTTAAGATGGGAACACAGTCTTAGAGAAGTCATAGAAATATTGCTGATGCCAGGAACTGTGATTCCTACAGGCTGAGCTCTGCTCTTCATTCCACTCGAGGCTAAAGCCAATGTCAGGTGATTCAGGCCTTCTTACAGCTCTGTGTCTCTCAAGGTCCCTGCACACATTCTGTGAATTGGACTGAAGAGATTAAGGTGTTCACGGTACCAAAACAAAGGAAGCCTTCATTGTCAGGACCTTAGGTTTTGTATCCTGGGAAGCCTAGGTCAGCATCACCTAGCTGACATGTGATTGAACACTAACTTGTCAGGCCTGTGCTAAACATTTTGGTGCGTCATCTCCTTTAGTTCTTACAACAGCATCATTGGTGATGTGGATGTTGACAGCAACTTTGTTCTTAATTCACTATGACCTCATTTCCTGATGAGGAAAAGAGCTTAGAGGGGAAGCACAAGTTGTCACAAGACAAAGCTAAAGGTGCAACATGGGCCAATGCTCTTCTACTCTTTCGACGAGGGTTTCTGGAGGCAGTCTTGGGAAATGGAAAGGGATCCCATTGCCTCATATGGCTTTGGAAGAACGACTTTAGTGTGTGTGGGAAGGGTGGGTGGGATCCACAGGATGGAAGTCAAGGAGCCTCCTTGAATCCAACAGGCAGGTAAGATCCTTCAGAGAACTGGCCTCTTGGCAGTCTCCTAGTCTTAAAGACAGAATGCCAACAAGAGATTCTGCTTCTCTTCCTGGATTTCCTGGTAGTGAATCTTTGCCCAAGGATAGAGGCAGATATAGTGGTAATACTCGGTGGAGCTGGGGCTAGGGCTCAGGTGTGGGGTTTCCAAGACTTAGGGTCCAATGGGAAGACACTGTTTCTTGAGTTCTTCCAGAGCAAGGAGCATTTGCTCTTTGGGAAAGAAATCTGGAGCAGGAGTAGGGAGTGAAGGGGAGTAGAGACCCCCGAGGCCATGAACAGCACTCCAAGGAGAAGCCAGCCCAGATCCCAGTGTGTATGTGGGCAAGAACCAGAATCACAGCTGACCCAGGAAGCTGTGACCTATAATTTATACCCAGCTCCTTCCAGAAAGGACTGGCGGTATCTGCCAGGGGATTTGTAACTGTGGGTTTGGCTTTGATGATGCTAAGGAGATTTAGGTGGTCCCTGGGGTTAAGTGGTAGTGAATTCAGACCATCTGCGAAGCAGCTTCCGGTTTAGCAATTGCTCTCATCCTCACAGGCACACTGCAGAGTCGTGACAGATGGAGCAATAGGTTCAGAGGCAGAAGTGACTTACCCAAGGCCGCCCCAAACCTTGGGGAAGGCAGAGTAGAAACTCAGAGCTGTCTGGTTGAAGTGGCATCCAAGACTCTTCCATGGGAAGCAGATGGTGATAACGTTGTCCGTTTCTTGTCCAAATCTCTTCCATGCCTGCAGCCATTTTAGGCATGACCCTGCCCTGAAAATTACCCAGATGGTTCTAGCTACCCACTGTTCTCACTCATATTTACCAATCAAAAACATGGGTCTTGGCTGCTTTTGATAGTTTATCACCTGGCGTGCAAAGGAAGGAGGGAATGATATGAGAAATGACCACCTTGCACCTGCCTGTGCTTTGCACTTACCCCAGACATAAAGATTTCTCATCCCTGCAAATGAAAGGTTGAGCTGTAGATGATGAGGTCCTAGGAATATTGCCCTGGAACCTATCTAGCTGGTTCTAATGTTGGTTTTATCATTGGGCATTTATCGGTCAACTGGGGGTGCCCATTCAAAACTTCTATGTGTATGGGCATTCTGCCTATATGGATATCTGTGTACTATGTATGTGCAGTATCTGTAGAGGCCAGAAGAGGGCATTGGATCCCTTGGGATGCAAATTAGACATGGTTGTGGGCTGCAATGCAGGTGCTAGAAATTGAACCTGTGTCCTCTGCAAAAGCAGCCTGTACTCTTCACTACTGAACCATCTCTTCAGCCTCTCTTCCTCTTATAAGGACGTCAATCACACAGAGTTGGAGCCTTACACTTACAACTTCACGTAACCTTACGCATGTCATAGGCTGTGTCTTGAAATAGTCACGGTGTTTAGGGCCTCAATATATGGACAGTGAGCTGAGCATAGGGGACACATAAGTAGAGCATAACAAATGACCTTAGCCAAGAGCCTCCCTAAATCTCAGTTGCTGTATCTGCTCCATGGCAATAATAAAAGCAACTGATTTACCGGCATTGCCACCACCATCGTCATCACTGCCATCATTATCAATCTCCAACATTATCACCATCATCATCACCATTTCCACCACAGTCAGCAATACTGTAATTATCAACAAGACGTTATTTTTATCGGTCTAAAGAGAATGACTATAACTAGGACCACTGGTTTCAGACCTCTGGGCTCCGCTATCATTTGTGGTACCAAGTTGTAGTTAGAGAAGACAGAACTGCAAAGATCTTAATAACACCCAAAGATGATTTTACAGATGAAGTACCTGAGGCCCAGAGCTAGAATGAAAAGCTGCTATTTTCCTATTCCTGGTCTGTTGTCATTATGACTTCTGAACCATTTCAGTGTTCAGCAGAGCCAGGAGAGCACTCCCATCCCATCTCTGTTGGAGCCATGCATGAAGGATTTGGAAAATGCTATTTGTTTTCCCTCTCAATGTTTTATGAACTGTTTCTTTTGTGTCTTAGCAGAATAGAGTGAATGAATAAAAGCCATTAATTACAAAATCCTTAAGCAAGGGACTCCAGTCCAGCTCATCTCTATAAATACAGTCTCTCAACTCCTGCTGTGATGACAACCAACCCTTCCAAGGACAGCCCAACACTTTCATTGCCTTATCCTGTCCATGCATCTGTGTCTCCCTGGGAATTTGAATGGAAGTGTTAATTCACCAGACTTCTGTCAGAAGGGCATGACGACTCACTTGTCTTGACAGTACAGTCTCTAGTTAGAAATATGCAGAGACTAAAAAGCAGAACTTCCAACAAGGCCTGGTATTTGAGTTGGTTTTCACCACAACATCTCTCCCATCATTCTTCCAACAGGAGTCCAGCTGTGGTCAGGTATGGGGAATGATGCACTTGAGGTGGTTGTTATGGTGGTGGTGGTGATGATGGTGGTGGTGGTGGTGGTGGGGTAAACTCTGGCTCAGGTGCCTCTCCTTTGCCAAGGATTGCTTTTGGATTTGTCCCAAGACCCAGTTCTGGACAACGGTACTATAAAGAACTTGATTTAGATGAGAAAGCATCTCTCTCCATGTCAGGGATGCAAGTGTTTTGTGGTGGGAATGATGGCTACAACAGGTATCTTAAAATCAGGAGAGCAAGAGCAGTGAAGTAGTTGCCCAGAGTAATCCTATATCATGGACCTGTGACCTCTACCTGAGTCTCCTACCATCATACTTCTTGTTATGTGAGACATGTGTTAGTTTCGTCATGGGTATGCACAAATACCTACAGAAACAATATAAATGAGGGAAGATTTATTTTGATTGATTTTTAGAGAGTTCAGTCTTTGCTTGGCCCTGTGTACTAGGTCAGAACATCATGGCAACAGAATTGTATGGTAGAGAGTCTTCTTCACCCCTGGATATACAGGAACCCAATAGAACCTCTAAAGTCATTGTCCCAAAGATCCACCTCCTTCAGCTGTACTGCACCTCCTAAAATTTCCACCATATTCCCACTATCATTTCAGAAGTTCTCAATACTTAACACTGTGGGGACATTAAATATTTGAATTAGAATATATAACAACTTCCAGGTTTTAAAATTTATGTGTAGGGACTGGAGAGATGGTTAAGAGCACTGGCTGCTCTTCCAGAGGTTCTGGGTTATATTCCCAGAACCCATATGTGAGCTCACAATGCTCTATAATTCCAGTTCCAGATCTCCCTCTTCTGACATCTTTGTGAACAAGGCATGTGGTGTACAAACAGGAGGGCAAACCACCCATACACATAATAAAAGTGTGGGTGTGGGTGTGGGTGTGTGTACTTAAATGAGTTTATGTGTACTATATATGTGGAGGGGACAGAAAAGGGTGTCAGATTCCCAGGAGCGAGAGTTACAGGTGGTTGCCAGCTGCTTGTGTGCTGGGAACAGAAACCAACTTCTCTGCAAGAGTAGAAAGCACTCTTAACTACTGAACCATCTCTCCATTTCTGACAATTTCCAGTTTAATACACCTGTTTTGGGATGCTACTTACAGTCATAGTCATCCCAATGGAGGACATCCTAGTAAAGATAAGGAACAAGGAGCAAAAGCTACTTCCCATGCCCAGCCATCATGGGCCAGTGGTAGATGCAGAGGTGACCAAAAGCTGGTCTTATGTTGTAAGAGGTCACTTGTTTGTTCCCGGATGCTCAGCCCCAAAATAATCATACAGAAACCATATTATTTGCAATACTGTTTGGCCAATAGCTTAAATGTATTTTTGACTAACTCATATCTTAAATTAACCAGTCTCCATTAATCTGTGTATTGCCACAAGGCTGTGGCTTACTGGGTAAAGTTCTGGCATCTGTCTCCACCGGGGCTACGTGCCTTCTCCTCACCCTGCCTTCTTTCTTCCAGCATTCAGTTTAGTTTTCCCCACCTACCTCTCTCTATTATGCTCTGCACAGGCCTAAGACAGTTTCTTTATTAACAAATGGTATTTACAGCAAACAGAGGGGAGTCCCACATCAGTCTTATGGTATTGTACCAGCCTGGTCACTCTGCTTCGAGACCAGTGCCATCATGGTAGGGATGTTCTTTGGGTTATTTTGATGTGCTCTTCCTTTAACAACTCTCAAAAGTAATTTTTTTGGAAAACAATACACTTTTAAGTTTTTAAAGAATTTTGCATAAATGTGGGTGTATGCATGTGGAGGCCAGAGGATAACTTATGGGGAGGTCTCCTTCCATGTTATAGATTCTAGGGATCAAACTCGATCTATCACAGGCTTGGTGGTAAGTGCCTTTACCCACTGAGCCATCTCACCAGCCTGAGAATTGAGGTTTAACTTAAGAGAGAAGTGTACTTGGAGATGGGGGAGCTCAGACTTATTTGTACTGCTAAGTGAATCATTGTATATGTATCCATCCATGTATACTCATTTGCTGTTACCAAGATCTAGAATGTTCCCACCATCCCCCTGACACTGTTACTAGCCAGTACCCAAGCAGAGTCCACCTTCTAGCCTCATTTTTAAGGTGGTGAGACACATCCATATTGTTCTTCATGCCAAGGGTTTGTTCTTAGTGTGGAGTGACCTTTTGCCGTGGGACCATTCCACAGATGTAACCTCTTATTCACATCGATTTGAGCTGTGTCTAGTTTGGCTATTGTGAGACTGCCATGAAAACTTTTGTATGTATCTATTCAGAAGAGACTTTTGTAATGCTTCTGAACTTTATTCTTCACTCAGACAGCAGACGTGATTAAGAATGAGCAAATCCATTCACAGAGTCAGATGTATGCAGTCTATAGTTTTCAGAGGTTCCTCAGGCATGTCATAGGAGTCTTGGCTGATATACACATGTCTCCAGAAGGGTCTGGACTTAAGTACTTATTCTTCCTTCCAGGTTGGTATTTTTTTATTACCATTGGTTAATAAAGAAGCTGCTTTAGCCTATGGCAGGACAGAATATAGCTAGGCAGGAATCCAAAGATAAAAAGAAAAAAAAGAAGAAAAAGAAAGTGGAGTCTGGGAGATGCCAGCAGCTGCCACAAAAGTAAGATGTGAGGTAACAAACCACGAACCCTTATGGTAAAATATAGACTAATAGATAGGTTCATTTAAGTTCTAAGAGCTAGGTAATAATAAGCCTGAGCTAATAGACCAATCAGTTTGTAATTAATATCAAGCCTCTGAGTGGTTATTCAGGAACTCCTGGCAGGTGGGAGAGAAACATCCGGTTACAGCTTAGTCACCGGGGAATGGCACTATTTGAGAAGAATGTTGTTGGAGTAGGTATGGCCTTGTTGGAGGAAGTGTGTCACTGGGGGTGGGCTTTGAGGTTTCAAAAGCCTGTGCCCGATCTCTCTCTCTCTCTCTGCATTCATCCATCACTTCTCCATCACTATGCATGCCTGCCACCATGTTCTCTGTCATGATAATAGACTAAACCTCTGAATCTGTAGCAAGCCCCGATCAAATGCCTTCTTTTTATGAGTTGCTTCAGATATGGTGTCTTTTCACAGTGATAGAACAGTGACTAAGACAGTGATTAATTCATGCTTCCGCTCAGTTCTTTTTCATCCACATTCAAATCCTAGGGAATTCCCACCTCAATGACTATAGTCAAGATAACTTCCCTTAGGCAGGCCTAGCAGCCCATTTCTCAGATGACTCTAGATTCTATCTAATTGACTGTTAGCATTATCACACATAATTCTCCATGTCTCTCTCACCTTTATGTCAGAGACCTATGGGTGTTGCCCTGAGAAGTGAGATATGGTGGTAACTCTGTCTCCAGCCATCCCATGAGCTCCCCCCCTCCCCGCACTCTGCTCAGATCAGGACCTCTCTCCCTCGCCCATGGTAGTGCCCTCTCTGCATCCTTTACTCCTGTATCCATGTCTGGCTATTTCTGCACTGCCATTTCACACATAAATCCAATAAGTGGCCACTGAGGACTAACCGGAGCCAAGGTATAAATGAACAATGCTGGGTTGTAGCCAATTGTTTTTCTCTGTCTCACCTGGCCCCGCTGGACTGGTTTCTCTCCCGCCTGTCAGTCCCTGCAGCTGTGTCACTGAGCCACTGTGGAATGTTCCAGGAAAGGAATAGGGGTAGGAAGTTCTTTTGGCAGTCTCTTACTTGTAATTCCTGTTTACTCAGGTAATATTTTCCTTCTCAGGTCTTTGATGGGGTTGAAGACTAGATAGTCACAGTTTCTACCTTCTCATATCGTAGCTAGACATATTAGGTACAAGATTTAGAGTCTTCAGGATAGGACAGCTATTGGAATAATCCTGTTACTTGCCAATTACCTATAGCCTGAACATTTAGTATGTGTTTCTTGCTTGATGTTGTTCTTGTTGGTTGTAGATCCATTTTGTGTATGTTATTACACTTTCTTTCTCCTGGACAATACTTGATAATTGTTCTTATTGTATATAGTTTTTATATTAGGTTTAGAACCTTCTTGTTTAGACAAAAAAGGGAAGTGTGGGAATTCATTCCATCAATAGCTTTGGGGTACCGGCCTTAGGATGTGGCTTCTTGTCTGTGGATGTGATCTCTTAAAAGGAGAGAAACAGAGGTTGTGTACTCTTTTAGGGTCAGGTGGCATGAAGCGGCTTGTGATTGGTCCCCATGAGTCTAGGGGGCTACTCCAAGAATCCCTGGCAAGATTTCTGGGCGGCTTACCTGGTGTCACACTCAAGCCTCTTTCTGCTATTTTCTAAGAATGGGAAGGGTGAGTAATAACATTTAGTACCAGAGTGGGATTAGTGGCTGCATAAGTGGTTGGCTTAGGTCCTAGAAGCAGATCCTGACAGATAGGCCTAGCACTGACCATAATATCTGGAAACAGGGATTGTGGCAATAGCAAGCCTGAGCACTTGGTGGGGGGTCCCTATCCAATACCTTTTGAACTCATTTCTGCAATTTGAGACTAGAGAGCACTGGTCCAACTGATGTGCTTTCTCTACCGTGAAACTGTGAACCAGAATAAATCCTTCTGCCTGTCTGGTCAGGTGTTTGGTCACAGTGATGAGACATAATGCAGGTGCTGTGACAGAGGTGTTGTCCACAGGTATTTCAAAGTCAACTCTCCCCAGAAACCTTCATAGTGCCCTCATGAGAGAGCACTGCTTCAGAAGAGATCCACAGGTGACTTCTTCTGCTGGCATCCTGACCCAGCAAAAATCCAGGACTTGGCAAACTGTGGCCTGCTGTCTGTATGGCCCATGCATTGCTTTCACAGTTTTAGATGGTTACACTCTCAATATTTCAAATCCTGACACTATTCGCATTAGGTCTTGGTCTACAGTGACTAAAGTGATTGCTGTTTGGTCCCTGGTGTAGTTGTTTCCAGAGTCCAGCCTCTACCAGTAGAGAGACCTGGCCTTGTTTCCACCTTGACTTCCCTGGGGAGGCTGAAAAATGAAGATCCTTGGACACAGCCAACATGCTCTTTAGGCTTTCTCTGGTGTCACACCAAAAGAAATGGGGCCTCTGAGGTTTGGGAGAGGTATATTTTCACTATAATCTCCCACTACAGTCCACTGTGGATTGCTCCTGCTGGGGATAGGTGTGTCCCTGCCAAGTCAGCAGCATTTTGTGGATAAAATCTAATGAGCTGCATTTAACAACAAGCCCAGCCATGTGGCTTCTCCTGGGGCTGCCCATCTGTCAACCCTGGGAGGCCACTCTTCATGCAGCTGGAGCCCTCTCCAGCCATCAAATCAGGAGAGAGCCAAGGTCCCTTGAGCCAGGTCCAGCACATAGGCCCATAATCTTCACTCTCAGCTTGTGCCAACTCCTGGCTGCTCTCCAGTCTTGCTACAACACTGCCAGATGGTGCCTGATGGAGGGTGAGAATACTTCCAGGAAGGCATGGGCACAGGGCAGTGGGGAAAAGAGAAGCCACGAGATGCCCTGACCATGACATGGCAAGCCTCCAGGTGTGGAGCAACTAGCTTTTAAATTACTATTTTTTTTACTGTTTATTTATTTTTGCTATTTTAAAGCAGCTATTGGCCACCACAGTGGGCTCAAGTGGCTAATGTCACTTATTTAGTTTGACCAGGGTCTTCCTGCCCCCTTAATATTCAGGGAAGTGTTATCTCTGACTTCACCCCAAAGTTTACATTTCTGTAGCCCCAGGCTCTGGTTTGTGCTGCCCCTGATTTCCTGTTGACTGAAATAGGGTCCATGGTTGTTTCTTTGTGTTCATGTGACACATACTCTATCAACCATCCCGGTTCTGAACCTGGTGACTAAGAAGAATGTAAACTAGGCTGTCTTCAAATTTACCATGTAGCTGAGGATGACCTTGAATTTCTGATACTCCTGCTTGTAGATGGAAATTTCTGTCCCACCTGGTTCCATAGCTGTTCAGTCCCAAAGAAACACACAGAGGCTTCTATTAATTATAACTGTTTGGCCTATTAGCTCAGGCTTATTATTAACTAGCTCTTACAACTTAAATTAATCCATAATTCTTGCCTATGTTTAGCCATGTGGCTTGGTACCTTATCTCAGTACAGCATTTTCATATTGCTTTCTCAGCATCTGGGTAGCGACTGCTGACTGAGCCTTTCCCCTTCCCAGAATTCTCCTAGTCTTGTCACCTTGCCTATACTTCCTGCCTGGCTACTGGCCAATCAGCGTTTTATTAAANGCTCAGGCTTATTATTAACTAGCTCTTACAACTTAAATTAATCCATAATTCTTGCCTATGTTTAGCCATGTGGCTTGGTACCTTATCTCAGTACAGCATTTTCATATTGCTTTCTCAGCATCTGGGTAGCGACTGCTGACTGAGCCTTTCCCCTTCCCAGAATTCTCCTAGTCTTGTCACCTTGCCTATACTTCCTGCCTGGCTACTGGCCAATCAGCGTTTTATTAAACCAATACAAGTGACAAATCATTATCCCACAGCACCTGCTTCTACTCTTGAATGCTGAGATTACAGGCATGGGCTACTGCACCAAGTTTTATTTGGGGTTGGAAATCAAACTCAGGACTCTGAGCATGCTAGAGAAGCACTCTGCCCATTAAACTACATCTCTAGACCAAGCTTTTATTCTTGATGCCTTGAAAATATTCCCCTTCCCATTTTTTTACCATTGTTCCCAGAGACCTGATAGCCAGTTGCTCTCCATATATGCTATGTATACATTACAGAGAACTAGCAAAGGTGAGGTGTTAGCTGGGAGTTTTGGAAGGACGGTGTTCCGTGGTCTTCTCACCAACAGATACCCAAACACAGGGCTAAGGAGATCCCAACTCCAGGACCTCTGCAAACTCTCTGGAGCCCTGTACCCCAGCCAGTGCTGGTCAGGTCAAACATTTGACCTAACTTGTGAGGGATGTGAATGGTGTCCTCTTGATCGCCCAATGGCTTCAAACAGACTGCTTGCAAGGTCAGGGTCCTGGACTTACTCAGCCCAACTCTATTTGTGAAGCACAAACCTAGATCACATGAGAGAGTTTGGCAGGACAAGGGCAGAATCCAGTATAGAGCTCTAACATAAAACACGTGGTGCTTGCCCTTCTGGGAAGACTCTCCTACCTTTCTAGGTGGTGTTCTTTAGGTCCTCCTGGGGAAGTTAATATGTGCATTTGTGATTGTATTGATGGGCTTTGTAATGAGAGCCAAAGGCAGGGAGAGTTGATTTTCCTAGCACTTTGAGGATAGAGTCCATCACAGCAGGGAAGGTGTGGGTGAGAGCAGCTCAAGGTTGTGGTGGTGGAGGCATGAGGGAGCTGGTTACGAGTCCATAGTTAAGATACAGAGAGATGAATTCTGGTGCTTGGTTCACTCTCTCCTTTACCTTTTTTTATTCACTCTGAGCTCCCAGCTCTCATTCAGAATGGGTCTTCTCAGTTAAACCTCTCTAGAAACTCTTGCAGACACATTCAGGGTTTTCTCTCCTAGAAGATTGCAAGTTCAACTGACAATGGAGATCAACACCCTCTGTCCATCATCCTTCTTAGTCAGCTTGGGATGGGTACTGGGGTCTGTGTCCCATGGTCAAGAAGGGGGTCACATGACCACAAAGAAACAAACATGGACCCTGTAGCAATCAGGGTGGCACAAATCAGAGCTTGGGGAGGCAGAAATGTATGCTTTGGGGAGGTAACTACCTGGATCTTCAGGGGTGGAGCGATCCTGATAAAACCAGACAAGTGATTTTAGGTACACGAGCCTGCTGGGGTGATCAGTGGCTTAGTCACTGCAGGAGGTTTCCAGGTCTCAGTATCTGCACCACACCAGCTTTTAAAGTGGTGGATCTGTAGAGTAACTCTCTGTGTTGTGAGGCAGAAGGCAAAAGTGGGTACTGTCAGCCCTCAGGTACCAGAAAGGAAGTTGGGGCATTAGTGTGTTTCCGCAGGATTTGAAAATTCAAAGAACTGCTATGGTATGGTACAATTAGTTTTTTGAGACAGGGTCTGTCACTATTTTAACACTTGTCACGTAGGCTGTGCTAGCTGGCCAAGGATCTGTCTGTCTCTGCTCCCCCTCCCTAGGGCTGGAATTATAAGCATGCACCATGCCTGTTTTTTTTTTCTTTTTTAGTATGGATTGTGGGGATCAAACTAAGTTTTTGCAAGTAAAGTAGTTTTACCAACTGTGTCGTTCCAATAGCTCTGTAAGGAGATTTAATGAAGTGTATTGTTCAGATTTAGAGATGAGAGAGGAGTGATGATGGAATTAAACTCAAGGTCACAAACATTCTGGCCTTGAATATAGTTTTCTGTTGTTTTTATATTTATTCATTTGTGTGTGCACACACGGCACACATGTAGAGGTCAGAGAACAACTTATAGGGGTTGGTTCTCTCGTTCTACCTTGTGGTCCTGGGGATCAAACTCAGGCTTGGTGGCAGGAGCTCTAATCTGTTGAACGTTGTTTGATAAGTCTCTAGGAAGTTGAACTCTGTCTCTATAACATTTGGGTTTTATCAGTTAGGTTGAAGTTTCTGAATCTTAGGTTGCAGATGGGCAGCCTCCTTTTCCTTTCTGTTGCCTCTTAATTTCCCCCGTTTTGGCAGATCCAGCCTGAATTTGAACAATGGTAGCAGGAGCATGGGAGGTAAAGGAAAAGAAGAGAACTACCCTGATTGTGAGCGTGGAATGAGGTCTGAACATGACTGTCTCTCTTGCCCCTAAATTCCTGTATTGAACTCCTTATCCCAAGGAGAGGAGGTAATTTGGTCACAGGTACAGAGCCCAATAATGAGATTAGCATTTGCATGAAGGAATCCAAGAGAGACCCCCCCTCACATAGACTTCTGCAATGTCAGCACTAGGCAGGCAGGCCCTCATCAGACAGAACCCCCAGGAGCTTGATTGAACTCTGTAGCTTCCAGACTACAGGAAAAGCACTTACATTGTTTATGGCCACCTCCGGCTCACCACCCCATTTATTGCATTTTATTATCTAGCCCAAGTCAACTAAAGTGAGGATGTTTCTACCTGGGTGAGAATGCAGGACTATGGCTCAACATGAGATGTCAGGAAGCTGACAGCTGGGACTATCTTTATTCTTAGTCCCTCTGGAGAGTCATGGCCACTTCGAGAGGGTGACTTTTGGGAAGCCTCCTGGTGTCTGGGATAGTGGGTGTCAGTGATGTCCATATCAGCAAGCAAGAAGAGGGGTGCTGGTAGAAGTTCTAGAAACAGGGATAGATCTTGGTCCCCATTGGCACCAGGGGGAGGTCTGGCACAGTCTCCACTGCTTCCTGGAAAGTCCGTCAAATTTTGTCACTGCTGGAGCTGCTGGTGCATTGGGCATAAGGATGAATGGGTGAGCCTCCCAAGAGAAGCAGCGATATTGGCTCAGCAAGGAGGGGGCAGACAAAGCATTCTCCAGCTTGCTGCCTTCTGCTGGCAGAAGCTGAGGCCGGGAAATCTGTGAGGTGGTTCTGGACAGATTGTGTGCCCAGTGTGCTTGTTTTTCCACATCCACTCTCTGCTGATCTAAGACTGGACATGAGAAAGCTGGCTGGGGGGGAAAGTGGACTCTGAGGAGAGATGCAGGAGTGTGAGTAGTTTCCCCAGCCCAGCATCCCGGAAGGCGTCCCTGAAGCAGCTTGCTCTCACAGTAAGAGCTCTGAGATGTCCCTGGGCAGCAGGTGCCCATCAGAGCAGCTCCTATTAGAACGGGCTCTGCATCTCCGCAGCTCTGAATCTCCACAGTCCCTGTTGCCATGCAAACAGCCATTCACAGAGCCAGGCTGATCATTCCAGGATCCAGCCCCATGATTTAGCCTGCGACCCAGCCCGGTGGAGAGGAGCCTCTAACTTCCATTTGAGCAGTCTGGGCCTCACCTTCCATAGGTACTGGCCCAGGTGTCTCTTCCTGCCTGGAAATAGCTTTTCTCTCAGCCGACTGATTTGAAAAGAATGTGTGGTGTTCGGAGCCTCAGGACCCTTGAGCCTTAGAAAAGCTGCTTCTCTCCCCGGTGACCAAACGGAATCCTCACCTTTTGAAATGATCCCTGTGTCACTGCTGAGCTGCTTGTGGGGAGGTTCCCTGAGTCTGGCAGATTCTCAGAAAAGGAAATCCAGGTGACAGTTAGAGAAATGAAGTGTACCCAGAGTTACTGGGGGTTATTTGAACCTGGTTGTCAGACCCCTCAGCTACCCAGAGCTTGGCTCTTGAATCCACACAGAATCTTTTTTTTAAGTATTTATTGTAGGGGCTGAAGAGGTCGCTCAAGGGTTAAGAAAACTTGCTTTTTTCCCCCCAGAGGACCTGAATTCAGTTCCCAACACCTACATGGTAGGTGGCTCACAGCCATCTGTAACTGTAGTTCAAAGGGATCCAACACCTTCTGACCTCCATTGGCACCAAGTACGCACATAGTGCAAGGCATACATTCAGATTAGACACTCATACACAGAATAATATATCTAACATATCTTTTAGTTCTGATTATGTGTATATGTGTATGTCTCTGTGCGGCTATGTACACGCGCATTGGGTGCCTGTAGAGGCCAGAGGTGTTGGATCCCCTGGATGCTGGAGTTATAGTTGTGAGCCGTCTAATATGGCTGGGAACTGAACTCTGGTCCTCTAGAAGAGCTGAACATCTGTCCAGCCCCACAGATGCTCTTTTCTGTCATGTTTGTGTTTGTATTAGACCTGAACCTCCCCCAGATCCTTCCCTTTCTTTCTTGCCTTATTCCTCCAGCAACAGCACTTTTTACCCTAGGGACACCGCTCCCTTTTAGTTCCTTTCTGATGCAATGACCAAGACTTTGTCCAGCTACTGAGCTACGATGTCTGGTCTTGGAAGGAGCATGAGAAAAGAAAGGGAACAAGCTCAAGCTGACAGACAGGCCATAGTCATACCATGTAATAACCTATGGGGAGAGCATGGGAGGTGTGGTCCCAGAAGTGCCACTCAAATGACTACTGTCAGGATCTACCATTGGCAGCAGGTGCTGGGAGCCTAGGAAGGGCTCAAAGAACACAGGATGCTAGGTGACATCTATTTAAACAGGAAAATCTGAGCTAAGCTAGATGCCTGTGGAGTGATGAATGGAGCAGCAGTCATGGAAACTGAAGCAGGAATCTTGTTGCCTTTTCTGGGCCAACCCAGGTCTGGGCAAGCTTATGCCTTTTAGGGTGACTTGGTCATACAGCCAGGCTGTGAACAGCAGAACCAGTCCTCAGCCTCAGGACTGGCATCACTAATGGTGTCAAGACACTGGGTGCCAGCAGGCCTGGCTAGCACCAGCCATCAGCCATCAGAAGGAAGTTCCTGTGGAGTCAAGACTCAAGTAAAGTATACTGCTTCCAGGAAAGTAGAAGATTCTGAGAGACACAGTGAGCAACAAAGAAAGACAGAAGAGGCAGATGAGCCCCAGGGAAACAAGCATCAGAGGCTACACCTTGAGGCAGATTCTGTGAGAATTCTTAGCAGCAGCAGAAACCAACCCACTGGGTGTTAGCTGGCTATTGTGGTTTGAGTGTGAAATGTCCTTCATAGATTCATATATTTTAACACTTAGTCCCCAACTGGTTTCTGTTGGGACCTAATGGAGTCCTGCCCTTCCTACTCACCTCCCCTGTTGGTGATCTTTCTTGCCCTTGTTGTTCTGGGTTTCTGAGAAACTTGGAAGTTCCCTGCTCTCAGAGTTGTTTACCAACACTGCTTCCTGAGTAAGCATTGCCTTGGTCTCCATCCTGTTGGCCCACCTGTCTGGGTTAGGTATAAAACCCATTTGGTGATGTACAATAAAGGGCTTCTGATTCTGCAACATTCAGAGTGCGTGTTCAATTAATCCTGACGTCCTTCGCTCGGATGCTCTAGCTGCACTGGAGTGAAACTTGACAGGTTTCACTATTTTAGAAGATTAAGGAATTTTTATGAGATGAAGCCTTTCTAACAGAAGTGGGTTTGGACATCCATGGGGCTGGACCTTGAGGTTTTATAGCCAACCCCATTTCCTGTCCACTCCGCTTCTTGACCCTAGATGCGATATTGCCATCTCCCACTCCGCCATACTGGAGTCTAGAGTATCTCCTCAAACTGTGAGTCTCAATGGACCCTTTCTCCCTTACACTGCCTCTCACCTGAGATTTGGTCATAGCAATAAGAGAAGTAATAGATGCACCAGCTTTCTGTCACTGTAACAGCATTGACATCATAGACTTACAAAGCAGAAAGATTCATTTGGCTCAGTTTTGGAGGTACTAGTCCATGATCAGTGGGTGCAGTCACTCCTGAGCCTGCAATGAGGTGAAATATCATAGGGAAGATGCCTGATAAAGTAAAGCCATTCACTTCATGGACAGGAAGGAACATGAGAGAAAGAGGAAGGGCTGGCATCTTTCTATCCCTTTCAGAGCACACACCCTAAAGACCTCTTTCTAGGTCTCATTTCTTAAAGTTTCTACTACTTGCCAATGGTGCCACAGTGTGGGGACCAAATCCTTGACCCACAGATCTTTAGAGGACACTCAGCACAACATAGCACCACCTAATGTTTGTGTTAGTGTTAGAGTTGTCCCCTGTTAATGTCCTGCACAGACACACCTAATCTGGTTTCCTGGTGTGGGAGCATTGTTTGTATTCTGTCAATTATGTTTTAAATAAATGCTGATCGGCCAGTAGCTAGGCAGAAAGTATAGGCGGAATAACCAGACAGGAAGTAGAGGCGGGAATAGGAGAACAGGAGAATTCTGGGTAGAAGGAAGGCCATTCCTCCACAGTCGTGACCCGGCCACAGAAGAAGCAAGATGTGGCTGCCTCGCTGAAAAAGATACCGAGCCATGTGGCTAGCATAGATAAGAATAATGGGCTAATATAAATTCTAAGAGTTAATAAGAAGCCTGAGCTAATGGGCCAATCAGTTTATAACTAAGGTAGACCTCTGTGTGATTTCTTTGGGACTTAACGATTGCAGGAACCGGGCAGGACAGAAACTCAGACAAGAGTTTCCTAGCACAAAACTGGACTGTCAAGTGCCAGCTATTGAGAGAATAACTTGAGCCACCCAAAGGTGGTGCTGCCTGCCAGCCCACAGCTGACACAGCTCTATTCAACAGTCTGTGTGCACCTACTTCAAAACACCATCGAATTTTCCCCTTGTTGCCTTACCTAAAACAAGTGGGAAGTAGTACAAAGAGAAAGCGCTAATATTAGAGCTAAACCGAATAATGTTTCCATGTGTGCTGGCTAATTTGATGTCAAGGTGACATAAAATTCGAGTCATTTTGGGAAGAAAGAACCTCAGTTGAGAAAATGCCTGCACCAAATTGGCCTGTAGTGCATTTTCTTGCTTGAAGATTGATGTGGGAGAGACAAGCTCACTGTAGGCAGTGCCACCCATGGGCTGGTAGTCCTGAGTGTTGTAAGAAAGCAGGCTGAGCAAGCCAGTAAGCAGCACCTGCCCCATGGTCTCTGCATCAGTTCCTGTCTCCAGGTTCCTGCCCTGATTTTCCTGGATGATGGGCTACACGCTGAAACAAACCCCCTTATCCTAAGTTGCTTCTGGTAATGGTATTTTATCACAGTAATAGAAAACCTAAGACACCATGGTTGTTAGTATATGTGCTTCCAGGAGGAAATTCAATTGCCAATATTTGGCCTCAGATGCTGTTTGACCCGAATGGTTCTACAAAGACTTAATAGAAAAGAAAAAGAAAATATCAATCTGTAAATATTTAAAGTTGTAAATCATTTCTTAAAAAGATAAGGTCTTGGGACTGGAGATATGGCTCAGTGGTTAAGAGCACTGGCTGTTCTTCCTCCTGAATTCATTTCCCAGCAACCACATGGTGGCTCACAACCATCTGTAATAAGATTTGAAGCCCTCTTCTGGCATGCAGGCATACATGCAGACAAAACACCATATACATAATAAATAAATCTTTTTTTAAAAAAAAAATAGGTCTCTGGTAGCCCCATAACCCAGAGTGGCTCCAGTCCTCTGTAGCTCAAGATGACCTTGAACTTGCAATCCTCTTGCCTCCACCTTTCCAGTGTTAGGGTTAGGGAAAACAAGGGCCACTACACCTGGTTTATGCAGTGCTGGGAATCGAACCTCAGACTTCAGGCATACTAGCCAAGCACTCTTGAGAGCTGAGCCAACCCTGGATGTGAAATACCTTTGATCTCTCAGATTTAAGACCACTACCAGTGGAAGGGTATCTTGTGAAAATTTGAAAAGGGGATTATTTTTCTTCTTCCTCTCCGTAAGTATAACACTGTACCATGATACACAGCTGAGTTCCAGTCCCTACTGAATCTGTAGCCAGATGCTGCTTGCTACACAGTGTACAACTGCCCAACAGTGCAGAGCTGCCCAGGATGGAACTGCCATTTATAATACAGAAGTCTCTTGTTCCAGTTCTGTGCAGTTAATTTTACACACATTCCATGCTTATAAAAACAGAAGGCTGCCTACAAACAATATTTCTGGTTCTTTCTCCTTAAAATAGAAGACTTGTCCCATAACTGAGACATCCTTAAGAAAGTTGAGAATATATGAGCATGAAATTATGATGGGCAAGACTAGGTAAAAGTCATGTCCTCCATCAGCAATTTTCCTCACTAGAGCAAAAGCAGCTTTACGTTTTATTTCCTAGAAGTCTGTTTCCTGGCATGGTTGTTCGGTTTCTGTTGCTGTGATAAAACACTGAGCAAAAGCAACTTGGGGAGGAAAGGTTTTATTTCAGCTTACAGGTCACAGTTCATCATGAAGGGAAGTCAGGACAGAAACTCAAGCACGAGCAGAGGCAGGAACTACAGAGGAACTCTGCTTACTAGCTTGATACCATGGCTTATGTTCAGTTACCTTTCTTACACTTTCCAGGATTACTTTCCCAGGTGTGCCACCACCCACGGGTGGCTGAGCAATCCTGTATCAATCAACAATCGAGAAGATGCTCCCACAGACGTGCCTATATGCCAAGCTGATGGAGGCATTTCTTCAGTTGAACTTTCCTCACTTCAGGTGACTTTTTTTTTTGTGTTGATAAGAACTAAGAAGCACATTTGTATCATGGCTTTTTCAGAATTGCCAGTTCTCTGAGGACATGAGCTGGATGGTTCATATGTCTTATTTCCAGAGCATAGCACATGGATGTGTGGGCGTGTGCTAGTAGAAAATGGCATGAGTTGCCAGAGTCCATGTTGCAGGAGAACGAGTGAGCCTTCTTCGGTACATGTCCCTCTGTGTTCCTCTTGATCTTTTGGGGGTAAGTGACACCCAGTGATTAATTTGTTTCCATTTCCCAAACTTGGTGGGGGCAGTGCACTAGGGCTGTGGTTCTGGGAGCTGACCAGACATCAGCCTTAGGAAAGAGCCCAGTCTTGACAAGTTCAAATTTGAGAGCTGGTGGTTCCAGCCCTCTCTTTGAATAGCACATCCTTTTCTAGTTGAGCCTGGAAGAATGATAGGTACCTAACTATAGCAAGTACCTAGTGGAAGGAATGATCAGATGTGGAGAACAGCGAGTAGAGCTCATGGAAGAGGCTTGTTTGGGGAGCAACTCCTCGGTGCAGAACAAAATGCCCTTTTAATTGTGGAACAGCTCCAGGGTGCATTTAGGAATCCCAGAGGACTCATTTCAGCATCCCCATAGCAGAGCTGCAGCAGCTGGAATGAGTTGTATGTTTCCCTAATGTGGGCAGCCTGATAACTATGGGAGAAGAGAAATGACTGTCCCTAAACCCTTCCTGGCATCCTAGAGATCTTGGTCATGGCTGCTTTTGTCCAGACCATCCCTACAAGCTGGGTTTTTGCTCTTTAGATTGTCCAGTTCACCGTCTCTTCCTTCCATCTCAGACAAATTGGAAAGGCAGCTTCCCTTGGTCAGCAATTTTGAGTGTTGTCTCTTGGGATGGAAAAAACACATCTGTGATGGACAAAGAAAACTCTCATGGTTTGTGGTTAGCAGCTACTTTAAACAGTAAATGAACTGCTGTTGTAGACTTATTTTAAGGTGTGTTACTTGTGTTTATGTTTCATTTGTTTAACTCTGTGGAGCTGTGATCCTTTGCCTGTCTTAAAACACCTGATGGTCTAATAAAGAGCTGAATGGTCAATAGCAAGGCAGGAGAAAGGATAGGTGGGGCTGCCAGGCAGAGAGGATAAATAGGAGGAGAAATCCAGGAGGAGGGGGAGAGGAATGAGAGAACAAGGAGAGGACTAGGTCAGGGGACAGCTATCCAGCCACACAGCCAGCCATGGAGTAAGTGAAGATACCCAGAAGTAAGAAAAGAAAAAAACCCAGAGGAAAAGGTAGACGGGATAATTTAAGTTAAGGAAAATTAGCAAGAAACAAGCCAACCTAAGGCCGGGCAATCATAAGTAGTAATAAGCCTCCATGTGAGTGATTTATTTGGGAGCTGGGTGGCAAGTCCCCAAAAGAGTAAAAGAGTAAGGGGTAAAAATAAAAACAACCACAAATTACCACTCAGCTCCACCATGTAGAGCCTTCTTGGCTGCCTTTCTCAGCAGCTTTTGTGGGCCTCTGTGGGAATAGGAGCCCCTTTCAGGCTCCATGCTTCCTTCCTGTTGATCAGGAAGGCAGCGTCTCCTCAAGTGTGGTCCTGGGGCCTATGGATTCAACATACCCTGGAACTTGTTTGGAATGCATGAGCTGTTCAGGTGCCCAGACACCAAAACTTGCCTTCTGGCTATGCCTAGTAACACCTCACTTAAATTTGAAAAGAGCTGTTCTTTGTGTGTGTGTGTGTGTGTGTGTGTGTGTGTGTGTGTGTGT
>LOJH01013459.1:8077-18346 GCA_001685095.1 Ellobius talpinus
GAGAGAGAGAGAGAGAGAACACTCTGGTCACAATTAGTACTGTCTGTTAATAGGTAATCAATGGGTTCATTAGGTTTGGGAACTTTCTTTTTTCTACAGCTACTTTCTCGATGCTTAGAATATTGAGCTTTGCATTCCTGCAACAAATATCTGAAGTCATTAACTGATAAAAATGTTTATTTGAGCTCCTACATTTGGAGGTTTCAAGCCATGACTCATTATGCCTTTTGCTTTTGGGTCTGTGGAAGGGCAGCATTTAATTCAGGGTTGTGAACAAAAAGCAAGAAATGGGAAGGTACCTGGTTCTTAATGTCCTCTCCAAGGGTGTACCCCTAGTGACCTACCTCACAAATGCTCCATCATTCACAGCATCATTTTTAAAACTAGTAATAGCCCTCTAGGGAGGTTCAAGGTCCAAATGATAACCATGCCTCTCCCTTTATAATATATATGTCATTATTAATTCCTGCTAACAGATGTTCTCTCATCTCTCAGAAGTCTTCATAATCTCTGAAAGAAACTCCATTTAAATTTCAATTAAATCACAGCCATATCTCATTCTTGTTTACAAATATCCTATACACTAAAGCAAGCACACAATGTTCTTAATAGATCCTGGCCTACTTCTGTAACAAAATTAATTTAATCAATTAAAGCATTTATGTGGTATGTGTGTGATTTATGTGCTATATTATACAATGTATTTTATATATTATATAAAATGTATTATATATATGTATATATATATATATTCCTTGCTTACTACACTAGCCTTCTCTCCAATACTAAGGATATTTTTTGTCTAGTTAATTTATAGAAGCCAGAAAAGCAGGTCCCATGAGGAGAAGAAGGAAAGATGATTGGTAATAAGAGAAAATTAGGTCTGTGTCTATGTGCATTTACATGTATACATGTTCATTAATATGTGTATTTATATAGGCCTGCGGAGACCAGAGGTCAACTTGAGGATACTATT
Organism: Ellobius talpinus; assembly: GCA_001685095.1. Classification (NCBI taxonomy): domain Eukaryota; kingdom Metazoa; phylum Chordata; class Mammalia; order Rodentia; family Cricetidae; genus Ellobius; species Ellobius talpinus. Next base: position 9,054 of record LOJH01013459.1, read on the forward strand.
TGTCTCAATTGTCTTTTGAGACCGTTTCTCCCTTTTCTGGAATGTGTTAGTTAGGATAGGCTGGCTGGCCAGTGATTGCCAGGAAATCATTTTCTTTACCTCTCCAACACTAGCATTACAAGAGTATGTCACAACCTCTGGCATTTTTACATGAGTTCTGTGGCATTGAACTTGAATTTTCATATTCATAAGACAAGCACTATAATGACTGTGTTGTCTCCCAAGCCCAATAGCAGAAACTATTAAAAGTGGATCGGTTTTCATATTTATGCTATGACATTTCAAAGATCCAATAACTTAATGTTACACTTAAGAATAAGAAGGTATTGTATGTAAAATTAATGCTTATAGGTGCAAGTAAAAGAAAAGAGAACTCTTGCAATCGCCTACAGGAAATTGAAATAGACCAACCAATCCTTGAATCTGGATGGAAAGTGATATTAACTAAAATGAGTTTTGAGCAGAGACACTTAAAAGAAAATGTTGCTTCTCAAATCTACTGCCTTTATCCTCAAATTATGAATGACTTGCATGCCAGCATTTATCATCCAGGATCTGTCCTAGCCCTGCCAGAGCTCTGCTTCTGGAGCTCAGATATATTTACTGGATCCTACGAAACTTAAAGATACGCTCACAGAGATCCAATAAATGAGGATAAAATCATTTTTTCTTTCCTTTTTTACTGATTAGCTTTATATAAACATAATATCCTAAAGTATATAATATTTTACTTTAGGAAACATGACTTGAATTAGTGTCTGTAATCCAATATTTTCCTCCTATGCCTTATTCTCATAAAGTCCACAGATTGAATATCTTTGAAATAAACAACATTCTGTTTATTTCCCTAGAATGGAAACATTACAAATTTTAACCAACATCCCATAATTTTTTAATGACTACTTGAAGAACAAGGAATTTTCTCCCTAAGTGAATCGGTAGTCTTTGAGTATATTTCTCCATTTTCCTGGTAGAGTGAGTAACAATTTCATCCTGCCCACAGGCTATGGTGGAAAGCAAATAAAAGAATGGAAGAAAAATGAAAATGTCCTAACAATGGAGATGCTGTATTTTCAGAGATCTCTAAAGCAATTGGAAAGGAGGAGTACATGAACTTCAAGAGCCAAGCTTGTCAGTATTTCCATTACTTGTATCAGAAAAAAGCAATGGGAGAAAGAGTCACCTATCACTGCAATACTTAATATGAGCTAAGCCCTTGGTATTGTTTTATATACTGTCCATTTTTATTTTTACTACAGTCCACCATTTTAATCTCAGCACTTGGGAGGCAGAGGGAGTTTGAGGCCAGCCTGGTCTACAAAGTGAGTTTCCTACTCCCATCACCAACTTTAAATTTGATGGCAAGAATACACAAGCATTGATTAATAGCTGAGAGTCTAATCATTTAAAAACATAGAGGTGAAATTCAACCTGATTTCCAAATTCCATACTGCTAACACACACAGCTGTCATATAAGGTAGGTCCAGGAAGATCATTACAATTTTTGTTTTATTTATGTAATGTAAAATGTTTTATTTATACAATGTAAAATGTTTTATTTATATGATGTATGTTATGTATAATATAAAACACATATAATATATTACACATATATTCCTTGCTGTACTATACTAACCTCCTCTCTAATACAAAGGGTATATTTTGTCTGGTTAATTTATAGATGCCAAAGGGGGTCACATGCCAAAGAGACGGAAAGATTATTAGTAATTATTATATTTGCTACATATGTTTTTCTTTTCTCTTTTCTTTTGTTTCATTTTTCAAGACAAGGTTTCTCTGCGTAGCAGCCCTAGCTATCCTGGAACTCACTTTGTAGAACAGGCTGGCCTCAAACTCCCAGAGATCCTGCTCTTTCCTCTGCCTCTCAAATGCTGAGATTAAAGGTGTGTGCCACCATCATCTGGCTATGCTTTCACTTCTTATTTCCAGGCTCTTTTTAAGTAACTTGGTTAAGCTAAATATAGGGTAGTGGTTTATTTATTTATTTTTATTTATTTATTTGAGACAAGATCTCACCAGGTATCCTTAGCTGTTCTGAGACTGTCTATGTAGACCAGGCTGGCCCCTAACTAATAGAAATCAGCCTACCTCTGCCTCTCTAATAATAAAGATGTGAGCCATAATTCTTAGTAAAATTTTATGTGACATTCCAATCTACAGTGCAAATTATAACTGCATGGAATTTCATTGAGTTGCATGAATTTTAGTTCTTGGCAATTTTGATGAGTTATGTTTTTATTTATTTGGAAAGTTTTTTTAAATAAAACGTATATAAAAATTAAAATTAAATGGAGGAAATGTTTATTCTTTTTGAAGGTTATGTGGTATTATTACTGCTAAGGAGGTCTCTTCTACTGACGTGTTATATGACGTTTCATGTGTGAGAGCTGATGTGGTAGCCCAGAGATCCCTTAAGTTTAGGTTGCTTCTTGTATTGGTAACCCAGAGAACGTTCTGTCATAGAACCCTGGGAAGCCAAGGAAATTCAACCCGAAAAAGGTGAAAAGGCAGTTGGGAGGACTGTGGAGACTCATAAATGTCACCCCCTCCTAGCTTCAGTGTTCTTTCACACTTGGTTTTCATTTAATTCAAGCCCTCAGATCCCAAAGTGAGGAGTGCTACAAAAACAGTATCAGTGGCCACTGTGGCCTACACCTTACCAAGAGGAGGGGCCGTGACTGCATAAATAAATAGTGCGACTTTAGAACTGGGCAGTTTGCTGGGTTTTGTGGTCCCTAAGGAAAACTGGTTTGGACCACACAGGACTCCCTGCATTATAAAACAGCAAACCACAACACGGTGTCCATTTGAAAGTTCTCACCACAGTGCAGTTGACTGACTAACCAAAATATTCAGTGTTCAGCCTACTCAGCAAAACCACTAGAAATAAACCTCACTTCCTACTATGGGGTAGATTCAAGAGCACTGAAAGTCCAGCTTGGGAGTTGTGTCAACCTGTGTCAAAGTGTTTCCAATTGGATTATGAAGTAGGAAAATATTCAAAGAAATCCATTAATGTGGTTTTTTGTAATTAAAAGAAATTGATAGAATTAATGCATTGCATTTTCCCCCTTTGGTCATTTCCTAGTTAAAATGAAATCATTTTAAGACATCATTGTACGTTTCTGTGTTGTTTTACCTTTTGTTATTTGCTCTACAAGCTTGCAAAGGATTTCAGAAAACTTTTGGAAACTTTTCTGAGTTATGAAATCGAAGACCACGGAAATTTTATTTTTTAGGAAATGTGGGAGGAAATAAGCTTTCCCTGCCCTCTGAAACACAAACAAGGCAGTCAATCTTAATAACCCACTGTTGGACTAGAAGAGCTGGACCATCTACTCCAGGTCTGAGTTTTTGAATTTTGCGTCATATCTACTGTTCTACTATGATTTCATCAGCCTAAAGGAAAACTTGGTTTGTTCGTACTAAAAAGAATTTTTAAATACAAGATTTTAAAGCAGTCATATTCAACTTCTAAGCAATTGTAAGGTAGAACACTATCATATTTAGACCTTTTCAATATATATGCAACCCAGTTTGCCTGCATTCTAATCCTGTTATAGCTACAACCGGAAGTCAAAGAGTTTTTGTGACATTCTCCCAAACTTCACAACTATTGCAATTTGAAAATATTTTGGCATACAGTCAATCTGAATGTGAGTCCTAATTTCATGGCCTTAGAGATATAATTGAATTCTTTTCTTTAATAATACATGTAGTTATGAAAGCACACACTATAACAGGTGTGAAGTATTTCATTTACTGCCATGTATATAGGAAGTATTCAATACCTTACTAAACAACTTGCTGAATTTTGCAGTTCATGTAAGTAGCAGAGCTGAGAGCTACAGCCTCTGTTTAACAGTCTGTGGAACTTGCAATATAACAAGGCTAAATGGTTCATTGAGCAGTCTCAACTCATTGAGGCAAAAACATGACATGACTGTGCTTTTCCATTCATTGCCTTTAAATATTATGTCAAATCCTTTTCTTCACTACCTTGAAGTTATTCAGAGAAGATCCACAATGTTAGACCTACAGACATAAAAATATATGGGCAAGTTTAGAGAAGCCTGTTTGAGTTACCAATATATTCTTTTCAACTCTGACCTTGCAGGCTCTCTATGACCAAATCAGTATTTATGGGGCTTATTTTTATAGCCACACTGTGAAAACTATGTTCTGAGTAGCATGCTGTCCAAGAATACAGACATTTGGGCAATGTTCTGAAGATGAAGAATAATTTGAATAATTGTACTATATTCCTGATACAATGGAACAGATCGTATTTGAGTTCACTGTCATTCTCAACAAATACAGAGAAGATTATGCTAAATATCAAATATATAGGCAATAAATTGTGACAAATGTGGAAATTAATATAAAGTATGATTTATCAGTTCCCATGAACCATGAGTATGGACTGGATATAGATCCACACTCTCATGAGGTCAAAGCCTCATTCAGAAGACAGCTGAGGTTACAGTAGTATCTAAGACTAACTTGAGGTTAAGGAAAAACACTTTATTCCCATAGTCCAGATTCTTGTAGCCCTGTGACAGCAGTTTCTGTTTCTTTGCTGTCAGCCTTCATAGGGACCTTTTACAGTTCATATATCTTATCTCTAGAAAACCAGCGAACGAATGATTCCAGCACCCTAAGTGTTAAAGATAAAGTGCCATGAAATTCCAATTGTAAAATAACAAGTGGGTCACACTCAATGAGTAAACTCTACAAAAAATAACATCAGGATTGGTGCTCATTGTTAAAAATACCTTTGATCCTGTTGGTCAAATGATATAGTTCTTTATTAATTATAGTTATAATTAATATATACTAATTTTAATAAATGTTATGTGTCAAAACAATAAGTCCAATTTTCAATATCCTCATTAAACTATATATAATATATATACTTAATATATAGTAAACATACATATGTACATATATGTATGTGTGTATATATATATAATTGTGGATTGCAAACTTATTAATACTTGCCCCCATAGCTGCTATAACTTGAATATGGTATGTTCTCCACAAGCTTCTGTGTTAAGTGCTTTGTTCTCAGTTTTTATCACTATTTAGTAGTTGGGGCCACTAGACAAACAGAGGTGTGTACTTTGGGGGTAATTTGATTTTAATCCCTCTCTTCTGTGTTTCCTATTAACCATGGGGTTAAGAGCTCTCTTTTTCCACATGGTCTTGTTTTGTTCAAAAGCATGGTGCCAATCAGCTGTGAACTAAATTATGTTCTCTTGTAGAAGATAAAATCTGCTTTAAAGGCATTTTGTAACCTGTCAGTCCCTTAACTAAAATTGATCATGGTTTAGCAGAATTAACAGTGGTATGTTTGTTTGAGAGGGCTAGTGTAGCATTTCACTTTTCAGATCAGTACGGGACATAGTATTGACTGACTATGAGCTGTATTCATTTCATTATTCAAGGTGTACAATAAGGAACTGAGTCATCATCAGGTGGAGGTACTGATTTTTAACTATATGAAATATCATGAGGACAAACCAAGAAACAATGTTGGTTACCAAGCATACAAAATGAAATGTAGGAATACACACCATTTCTTGTAACATGTGTGCTGGCTTGTTGGGGTTTCTGTCCCGCCCGGTCCCCCAGCCATTTAGTCCCAGAGAAAATCACACAGAGAGTCTGCATTAATTATAAACTGATTGGCCCATTTGCTCAGTCTTCTTATTAGCTCTTGTACCTTATATTAACCCATTATTCTTATCTATGTTAGCCACATGGCTTGGCACCTTTCTCAGCAGGGTAGATCACATCTTGCTTCTTTGGTGGTCTGGGCAGGACTCCGGAGGGAGCTTTCTTCTTCCCAGAATATTCCTGTTCTCATTGCCCCACCTCTACTTCCTGTCTGGTTGGCCCGCCTATACTTCCTGCCTNAGCTCTTGTACCTTATATTAACCCATTATTCTTATCTATGTTAGCCACATGGCTTGGCACCTTTCTCAGCAGGGTAGATCACATCTTGCTTCTTTGGTGGTCTGGGCAGGACTCCGGAGGGAGCTTTCTTCTTCCCAGAATATTCCTGTTCTCATTGCCCCACCTCTACTTCCTGTCTGGTTGGCCCGCCTATACTTCCTGCCTGGCCAATCAGTGTTTATTTAAAACACGATTGACAGAATACAGACAATTCTCCCGTACCAATTTCTGGAAAAAAAAATCAACTTCTAGGTCAGCAACATCCCTCCATTTGGTGTCTATCTGCAAAATCCTTTTGTTTTCCATAAGATTTTTCTTAATTACTTCATCATTTGACACCTCTACACCCCCCACTGTGACACAATCTTTTAGTGACCCTGGTGGTCCTTGATACCATTTCTGCTGCTAAGGCAGTATGCATGCTCTGAAGACATTCGAATACCTGCAGCCTATCTGGCCTTAGGGATGGATGCATGCTACTGCCTGATTGAGTATTTTGACATGTCCTATAGACCACTATTATTTTGCCGATTATTGTAGCTATCTAAATGAAAATTGGAAGATAAGTTCTGCTTGCTTGAAACCCTTTGTCCATAAATAAAACCACAAATCAGAAATAACTGATGGACTAGTGTGCCAACTTTAGTTTAAAAAAAATGAGCATTCTGTATTTTGAGAAGAGTTCCCGTATCTAGTTTCAAGTGAATTTTAATTCATTTTCTAGGCTTGTTGTTTGAACTTATGGCCATCAGTCTTTTTGTCATGGTTGTTTTCTTTAAAGCAATTGTTTAATACTAAATGCAAAATTATTGATATAAATATTACACTAATGCTGTTATAACTTTTTCAGGATGAAGAAATGCCATGAAACATACTAGATTCTAAGAAAATAATATTTAAAAACCATAACAATTCAGCATATGAAAATGAAAAGATTGGAATTTCTTTCCATTTTTAGTACTTTGGTTTGCTTAAAGCAGAACATCTTATATGCTATGTTTTTCATTTGTTTTACTTTAATTTCTACTTTCAGCATTTCAGCTCTGACTTCTATGCTAACTCTGAATAAAGAAAAGTATGACCCACAAAACAGACACTTGAAAGAAGTTATGGTCATCTGGGTCACTTGACATCTCCTGCTTTTTACCTTGCACCAAGACTGCAGACTGTCTGTGTTGAAGGAAGGCCCTTCATCTAGAATCCGGAGTCCTGAAGTCTGAAATTATACATTAAACTGTCTTAACAGTGGCAACCTTCAGCATAGCAATTTTATATAATGGAGTAGAACCCAATTCTAAGTTTGTGTATAGGTAGTTCTCTTTTAAATCAGTAGCCCACTGTGGAACTTGACTTATAAAATAGAAGCAACCTGGAACCTGGAAAACATCATTCCTACCAGGCTTGATTTCTATTCAAATACATTTTCCTCTGAATTTTATGTCAACAACATGACGATTAAAGCAAGAAGTCAATCACAAGGCACCACATTCTCGGAAAAGTTTAGGAAAAGAGTTGAGGGGGGCAAGAAATGAAGCATACCCCAGATTCCTGGCTATCTCCAGATAGAAGATGGTAAAATGCTGTAGTGTGGATCTGTAAAACTGCTCTTCCTGGTATTCAGGGAGTCACTTTCTTAGTCTTACTAACTTCGTATAGAAAGCACAAATACCTAATGCTCACCCACAAAACTATAATAAAACAGAAATCAGATGCATGCTTCCATGCATTGATGGTGGATATACAGATACATTGTTAGTTGACTGATGGAAAAGATAGGAAATTGTACATGCATACTAGTATATATATGTACACAGGTAAAATATGTGTGTGTATAGATGCCAGTTTTCCTGTTGCAGAATGGCAAACCGTAAATTAATCTTTTATTTGTCTTTTTAAAAGCGAAGCAAATAAACTAAATACCTCAAACTCCTTTGTAATTTCAGCATCATTTTGATTGCATCCTTCCCAAATAAGCTTACCAGATGCTAATATTTATATCTACATTCATATATTTAATATCTATATTCCTATGCAAATGCATGTATTAAAATAACTAGGATTTTAGGACAAATTATTTATATTTTACCTACTGAAGGGAAAATCCCATTCTATTTAATTATTCTTATTAGTCCTTGGAATAAAATTCCAATTCCATATGCAGTCACAGTTAGGAGATCTACAATATTTTCAGAAAACTCTGGATTTGGAATGAAAATCGTAAACATCTGTGATCTTGCCACCCCAAGCCTATTTCCCAAAGGACCCGCAGCTCCTCTAAACTATCCACCACACATTAATTACAAAAGTTCCAAATCCTCACATGATCCCAACACGCTGGCCACAGTTTATTCATTTAGGGATGAGAGCCAGCCACAGGTTGAATCTATTAGTCTATCCCCAGATTTCAGAACTTTAAACTCATAGCCAAAGTCAAGTGGGCTTTTTACTGCCATCTGAAATAAAATTCAGTTTACAATGAACTAGAATAAATCCAACATGTATCAGAAGGAATGAGGTTAAAAGCTAGTTCTTGGCTCCTGCTCTCCTAGCCTCAACTGTACCCCTACACCTTCTACAGTTCAGTTCTTTAACCCGCCCTCGGAACCCAGCAGCAAATAAGCTTTTGTCTTATGAAATATGGACAAGGTGCCTTTCTTTCCCAGAGGGAAAGGATAAGAGACTGCCAGATTGCACTTGGAAACAATTGTCTTAGTATTTTGCCGCTTAATTTTTTGAATTTAAACCTCTGGGACCATTCATCTAGGAAGTCTCCCAAACTGCAGAGCATTGATCTCAGTTTAATTGTCTATGTAGTGACTTTGAGCTCTTGCTGCATTTCCTCTTGCCACTATGTACTGTAACTGCCCTTGTTTTGCTTTATCTTATCTAGAGTCATTCAGACATGGAACATATACAATGTGCAATGCTGTGTCTCTAATGCACAGTTTGCTCCTCCATTTCCATACAACATTGAATGAACTGTTGAATGTAAGAAACAACTGGGAGAGAATAATGGGCTTTTTCTTTCAAATCATGATTAAATTTTTAAATGAGTATTTCTAAATAATATATTAGTGTATGTATGCATATGTGTATGTGTTTTGCAGAATTATGCCATTATCCATGTGTAGAAATCTGAGTACCACTTTCAAGAGTCAGTGCTCTTCTTCTACTATGGAATCCACATGGAATCCAGGGGTAGAGCTCTGGACGTAAAGCTTACATGGCAAATGGGCTTACTGAGCCATCTCCTGAGGCAGCTCTCTCTCTCTCTCTCTCTCTCTCTCTCTATATATATATATATATATATATA
>LOJH01013460.1:0-24806 GCA_001685095.1 Ellobius talpinus
GCGGGAGCCGGGTGGGACGAAAAGCAGGCCTGCGCTCTCCCTATCACTACAGCCCTGCTCACCTGCTTAGTTAGCATTTGCCTCAATGTCTAATTGCAAACCATTCCCTCCTCTTCTGACTTTCCTACTTGTGTCCTTATTCCTGAGTTTTTGTATTTACTCATTGGCTTTCTCTGCTTATATCCCATATAATCCATGGACCAACCAGCAATGTTGGATAATGGATTGTTAGATCATTGAATCAGGGATCACCTGGGAACTTGGAAGAAATGTAGGATGCTGGTCTGTTCCTAGATATACTGAAACAAGACCAGTATTTTCAAAGTAACCAAGTGATTTTTATTGTTGTTGTTTAGGGTAAAGAATGAAAAGCTATCCGGTATATGATCACTCAGTCCTTTCTTCTTATATTTACCACTTGCTCGAGAATCTTGCTTGCAGTGAATGTCCTACTGTCAGGTAAAAATCCCTAGATTTATAAGCTATTTGGAAAGTCTGACAATCCTGCAATGTGCAGTCAAAATCATATCCCCTTCATGGAGTTTCCCCAACAACATTTGAACATCAGTGTTTCCATGTGAGTAGTTAACATATAATTGTGCAATGCTTCTGTTGTCTCTGTTAGATAATTTACCATAATTTGTAGGAATTTTCCATGCCTGAATGAAACTGAAATTCTAGACAAGGAGGGAACACACAGAGTCACCCTTGTCCAGATAGAGTGAGGGAATTATTTTCCCCACCTCAAGCCCACCCTCCGAAGTCTAGTAGATGCTTGCAATGCTTTTGGTGTTGTTATATAAACTGCAATCATGGCAAGCGTACATATTAATTCAATTTTTGTTCCAGAGCTGGACAAGTCATTTAGTATTATAAATTCTTGATCAGAGAAACAGAAGCCAGAGTAGTGGCTATTTTTTATCTTGTTTATATATTATGCTAGAAAACACAGGAAGAAAAGACCTATATTGGTCTTAGAATTATGACTATCACAGACATTGCAAAATGTCTTCAAAATCCATGGTACCTTTTTCAAAATTCCGTATGTGAAGCGAGCAAATTGAAGGGGGAACAGGAAAGAAAAGAAAAAGGGGAGGAAGGAAAAGGAAAAAAAATATTCATGAATTTCCTCAGGACTAAAAATGCCACTTAGTTGTTCAAAAGTCTCTAGATACCCTGTTTTCCCTAAAAATGTGTATCGCTTATCTCAGAAAATAAGACACTCATTCAGGGAGAGGAAACCGTTTATTATATACTCATCAGTCATTCCGTTAGATCACATGGAGATGATGCCCTGTCCCATAGCCTAGGATGCTTGCCTGTGCACCTCTCCTGCCCACTCTTGGCTACTTCTACCTTTTCCTACCGCAGGAAGGTTCTCTCCCATTAAGGGTGATGGAAGTGTTATGGGAAGACACTGTTCCTTTACAGTAAAAACATCAAGGTGCTAAAGCTATGGCGCAATCTGTTTTCAAAGAGCCTTCAAATTTCTAAAATATTTAGGACAGTTAAAAAATTACATAACATATATGGTTGTTTATAATAATGAACAAGTATGGACTTAATTAACTTAATTTTTTAAAATGTAAAACATTTCTGTGAAAAACTAGTCAGTGTCACTCCTTTGTATTCTTTCCTTGTGCTTATCCCCCACATTTGCCCCTGTCCGGCATGAGGTTTGTCACTTTCCATCAGTGTTTTTGTGATTTTTGCTATATAGAGATTATTAATATATCCTTCTGCTTCTCCTTCTTCTCCTCTTCATCTTCTTTGGTTTTCAAAGACAGGGTTTCCCTGTGTAACAGCTCTGGCTGTCCTGGAACTTGCTCTGTAGACCAGACTGACATTGATCTCACACAGATCCTATGCCTCTGTATCCCAAGTGCTGGTATTAAAGGCGTGTATCGCTACCCTGCAAGACCATTAACATTTTAATAACTATCTTTTCTTTTCTTTGTGGGTGGTGTATGCATTTGTGCAGATTTGTGTATGAGCATACCTGCCTGTGCAGACAGGTGTAGGGTCAAAGGTTCATGCTAGAATGTCTTTCTTAACTGCCTCTCTTCCCTATTTCTGACAGTCTCTTAGTGAACCCAGAGCTCGACATTTTGGCTAACCTGGCTGGCCAGTGAGCCATGGCGTCCTCCTGTCTCCACCTCCCAGCACAGGGATTACAGAAACACACCACCACACCTGGCTTTTCACATGAGTGCTGGAGACCCAAACACAGATACTCACACTTGTTCAGTGAACATTACACCTACTGTGCCATCTCTCCAGACCCAATATGCACTTTTAAAATTAAATAATGCTTTATCGGTGTATCATTTTGTGACTTTTTCATTCAGCATTATTTTACTTTACAAAGGCATATACGCTAGCATAGTATAACTATTGTTAAATTCTTTGTAAGTAGATCAAATTTTCCTGTTAAAGGATATATTAGCATTTGTGCATACAGATTTTTAACTCTCCCTAATTTTTCAATACTATATGGCTGTGAACATCTTTGAATCTAAGCTCCATATGGATATAGGAAAAAAAGATTTTCAACCCCAGAACAGAAAGCAAGTAGCAAAATTTCTAGGTGGAAAATCTCATTTAAACTTTATTAGGTATTTCTATTATCTAGAAAGATGGTTATACTAATTTATAGTATTGTTTTAGTATGATAATGTAAAAAATCCCAAACCCCTGCCTTATTGCTGCTTTTCCAAATTGTTTCTTACAATATTATCATTCTTTTTAATTTCTATGGTTTTTCATTAAGGTTTCTGACCTATATTGGTAAAACTTTATTTTTCTCAAACTTGCTTTAATAGGCTGAGCTTTACCTGAAAAATAAGAATTAGAATCATAGTTTCCTGCTAGGCCTTCATGTACTTCTCCCAGTGGTCCACATCTTATGTGACTTTGTTTTCCACTTTGTAATAGTGGAATACCCAGGACTGGTGGTCTACTTTAGAAGACCATGATTATCCTTTGATGCTTGGTACCACAACGAGGGAAGTTCATATAAACCAGAGGTATGGGAGAGCACAGACTTGCCCTTTTCTATAACTTACTCTCATGGGAACTAAAGGTCCCACAGAACTAATAGTCCTTCAAGACGACTTTACCCTTGTTAGTCTCAACTACCAGTCTCCACTTCTTAAAAGGGTTTTCACTTCTCAATGTCATCACACTGTGGCCAGCCTTTCAACATATGAGTCCCATAAAGTCACACTCAATCCATGTCTCAACCCACACAATTGCTTATTGCCTGTTAACCAATCTTCCTTCACCACAGGTGCCTGTTTTGTATCCACAGCTGAGCTTAACTCTCATGTCCTCTAACTACATAGCTGGATAACGTACCCACTTTGCTCTCCCTGAGTTATGTAGTTTAGCCCCCAACAAATTGTTCTGTGCATGGTACCCATTCCTCTCTTGCTAGCACTAAATTATGATACACTGGCCTAGAGGATGCTCAAATTCAGATTGGAACTTCCGCTATGGCTTTCTGAGCATCCTCTTAGTGGACCCAGAGATCAACATTTGGGCTAGCCAATGAATAATCATGATGGTCTGTTTCTAGAAATTCCTATTTAGCCAACCCAGAGTCACCCTGCTCCTTCTTGAATTCCCTCACATGTATGTAGCCAGTGTTCCAGGCCCTTTCTCTTCCACTTCCTCTTGATAAAAGTCTGGTGGGGCAATTGTGGTGACCATTAAGGAGACCTTAATATTTGGGGTAAGTAGATGATTCTTATATCAGAAAAAGATAACTCTTAGAGGCCAAAATAACCATGCTAAAGGAAATACCCTACCTGCTACTGTTGACATCCAAAGCTTTTGAGATCTTTCCTGCCCTTTTACTGACTGTTGGGCGGGGGTCATAGTTTTAGATAATACTATTATTCTTAGCTCTCTTTTGACATTCTGGAAGGATTTCATTCCTTGAGTTTTTCCTCCTCTTGTTGGTGGGTAGATGATTCTTGTCAAATGCTTAAGAAACCTAGAGCAAAGTTGCCTAGCCCAAGAAGCTTATCTGTCCCTTGATTTGTTCTCCTGATTGACCTCATGACCTCAAGGACATTTAACACTCTCATTCAGAGCCCTTGGAGCAAGATCTCCTCACTTTCCAATATCTATTCCTTAATATTTGACAGACCACTGGGGCATGTTTTCAAGTGCTGACAGACTGGAATATGAACCCCTTAAAGTCAGAATGTAGAATGTAGTATACCTTAAAAAATCTAAAATTAATGATGGACATGAGGCCAATTCAAATATCTTGTAGGGCTGTTATTACCTCATATTTTGCTACCAATCTTGCTGCAAAGGGGCAATGGGATTTTTGGGCCACAAAGCAAACACAGCACAGATTAGAAAAACAAACTCACCCTAAGAATGTCAAAGAAACACCTGCCAAAGTACCCCAGCGTACTTAGGCATAAGAAAAAATAGTCTTCCTAATCAGTGCCTCTCCTGGCTAAACCTGAGCCATGACATTGTCATACTTTTATTATTCATCTTACTGTGTGGGATGTTGTCACAGTAAATTGCTTGCAATAGTTTATATGTAAGATTCATCTTTGATGAGAACTGAATTCAACCAAAACAAAGATGTTTCCCTGGGGAAGTTGGTTACCTAGGACAACTCAAAACCCTCAACACACTTCTGATTTTTTATTTGTTTTTGTTGTTCTCAATTTCTAGGACTGCCTTTATTCATGTCTATCATACCTACCTAGGATTTTTAACAGTCATCCATTCTTATTGATACTTCTATTTTATTTTTACATTTGTAGCACATGCGTTCTCTCTTTTTTTTACTTTCATTCTTCATAGTCCCCATCAGTTGCTTACAGTTAACTGTAGTCTGAAATATTAAATGAAGAGTTGGCAAGGTTTTTTTTCATGAAATAGGTTTAATTTTGGTAGGTTGGTTTCTCCTACAATTAACTGTTTTATTAAATTTATCCAATTATTTTACATTCCAATGGTAGTTTGACCTCTGCCTTCTCCTTCCATTCCCTTCCTCATCCATCTCCAATTCATTCCTCCTCTTTTGCTGTTAAGAAAGGGGAAGGCCTCCCATGGGTGTTAAAAAAAAATGGCATATCAAGTTGGGGTTAGGTAGAAATCCGGTGCATGGCAAATTTTCACAAATCTACAAGGATGACTCTAACTAAGACTCCTAGCAATAGTGGATAGGTTGTCTTAACTGACCAACAGCCAGAGAGCCTGCATGGGATCAGCCTAGGCCCTCTACATATGTGCGTAAGTTGCTTAACTTGGTCTACTTGTGGAATTCGTAGCAGTGGGAGCAGGATCTGTCCCTAACGCTTTGGCTGGCTTTTGGGGGCCTATTCCCCATGCTAGGTTTCCTTGCCCCACCTTAATACAAAGGGAGGAGATTGATTCTACCTTAACTTGAAATGCTGTGCTTTGTATTTCTATTTTTAAAAATATCTCTCCTCATATATGTATTATCTCGCTGAATTCCTGACTTTTTTATTGCAGTTAGGATGTGGTCACCTGTATATTGATTTCTGCAGTCTTCTTTATTGTAATGCATTCATTTTTTGAGCTTTTCAAATGTATCCTGTGTAGGAATTGTTCTATTTATTTATATATTTTTAATCTTTTTAATTAAAATATAATTGCAGTCTTTTCTCTTTCCCATTCTTCCCTCCAATCCTCTCCACATACTTCCTTCATAATACTTTGTTATAACTCAACTTAATGACCTCTATTTCTTTAATTTTTATTGCATTTATGAACATATTGATATATTCCTGAATATATCAATACTACCTGCGACCCATCTACAGTACAATTCCTGCACCTAAGGCTTGGGGATCATAGCAGAAGCGGTGGAAAGATTGTAAGATTCAGAAAAACAGGAAATTTGTTATGACATTTTTTTTGTCTTGTAGAAAAGTCAAAGAAGCTACATCCATGAAGTCTCATCAACATGGCTGTCTAATCACGGTCTGAACAAGCATGATGACAATAGACATGTTTACATGAGAAGTGGGAAATATCATGTGCTTCAACCCCAGACAAATATTTGTAGGCAACTAAAGAATGCTGAAAACAGGAGGAATACCCTTCCCTGTGGAAGAGCCCTCAAATTGGTTTCCAGTACCAAGTGGTCAGCCCTAAAGTCATACACACAAAAAGAACTTTATAACTGCTTTATTTCTGTGCTTTCTTTCTATATTTATATTCCCACCATAGGAGTTTCACTTTTGATCTCCATTATTCCTTAGACAAAATCCTGTCATCTGAGAATACTACTTTGGCAAAGTATGACCCAAATGGGATGTTTGACTAAATAAGGGACCTGATGTGTGGTTCTTCCTGGCCTGGGGAACTGGCAGTGCCTGTTTCCTGTGGACTAGAAGCAATGGTCGGTCTTACTCTCCTTGTCCTTCATGAGTTTCACAATATCTCTTTAGCCCTTAGTTTCCTGGTGTTGACCTAGATCTGACTCTAGTATTATTGGTGGAAACTCTTGACCATGGGTCCTCTATGGTCATTCTACTATTATGCTTAATGATTTATTTGATGCTTACACAAAACAGTTGTTGTTCATTCTCGTACAAGGTCCCTTAGCATAGGAATCTCTGTCACATTACCTTGTCCCTATTTTTTCCCTCTCTTCTTTGTGCTTGGCCCCAGAGACTGTGATTCTCCCCAAGCTGAGATTATGTCTTTCCATTTCCCCCCAGAGTCCTCATCTCTCTAAGCAAAAGAATTATGACCAAAATATTTATGTGCAGAAGTGAGGTCCCCACAGCTGATGTTCTCCTATGTTCTCAGTCCCAATTTAAGAGTATCTTAGCCCTGTTTTGTCTCATTCACTGCAGCTAAGAGCAGCCAAGGCAAAAGGAGGGATGACATTGCAATTTGCATTTTCCCCTTCATAAAGTTCTGTCATATTATCTTGGGAAATGTGGCTACTAGGTTTAAAATTTTCACTTTGGTTCTCTTTCCAATGATGGCTCCAGATGGGATTGAAATATACATTGTCTTTTAAAATATCTTTTTTCATTCCTTCTCTTTTTAAATGACACATACTGATAACTGGGGATAACTTTGGCTGATGGCAGGGTCCTTAATGTGGGTAAGAGAGTTCTTCTCCTTCCATCAGAGCTTGAGGAATGCAGACCCTCCAAGGTCTCACTCATGACAACTGATTTCCTGAAGAGAACACAAAGCAATTACAAAGGTGGGGGAATCATGCATCCTGAGTCTATGTGCTACAAAGAAAGCTTCTTACTGGCAAAGCCTGAAGAAGCTTTGCATGATTTCTGACACACCCATCCCACAGCAGTGGTTGTAGCTCAAAGCTCAATCCATATTAATCAAAAAGCTTAATATACTTGAAAAGATCCCTGTCATAGAAGATGGAAGGTATGGAGCTCGACTACAGAATTAAGGAAAAATAGTAAGCGTCTCTTGTTACATTTTAGACTTAAAATGGATAGCAGAGGCCTGTAATTGGATGTTCCACTATGCCACATCAGGAATATTTTTAAATTCCCCTTTTCATTCACCCTCAATACCTAGATACCACTCTAAAGACATAACTTTCATCTCACCCAGCCCTCATACCGCTGAATTGGAAATAACCAAAGTTCTGCATTCCATGCAATAGGATGCAATCCAAAAATCACTATCAGAATCACCCAACAATTTTGCTGCTGAGGTGAACCTACAGCAGCTAATCTATAGAAAATACTTGAAACTTTTTATGAAGAGAATCCTATTCACATTAAAGATGGGGAAATGGGCTGAGGGTAGCATGTTAAAATCTCTTAGAAAAGTTATCAAAATTATCTAAGTAAGGGAAGACAGGTAAGGCTAAACCATGGCCAGTATCCATATGTCTCAGAAGCTTAAAGCAACTGACTTTTACTTCTTGACACCTTTAGAGTCCATCGTGGGTCAAGGTTCTGGTGCAAGCAACAACTACAGGCCCAGAGAAGCTGCATCTCAATGAACACTTGCATGGTTTTAAAAGTGGAAACAATGGCTTAATTCAAAATGAGCATATCTTGTCAAGATCTGATAGAAACACAATTCAATAGCAATAGCATTTCCTAACAAAGTATTTTAATAGAAGAAAATGCCATGGTGTTTCTAATACATTGCATGTTAATTTAAAAGTTAAAAAACATGATGACCAGACCTGAGCCTATGGGTCAGGCATCTTCCTGTTTTACCCATGTTTTGATCTGCCTCTTCACTAATTTTTTTCTCTATGTTAGAAGCTCTCTCCTCCCACCAACGTATTTCACTTTATAGCTCATGAGGAAAATGTAAATCCGATTTCTCTTATTAGATATAACTTAAATCTCAAATTCTTTTGCCACATGAGGAAATTTATCAGCTCACTCAACATTGTCGTGTACTATCTATGTGACAAGTCCTGCATTTGAGGCTAGAGGACACAGGTTAGCAATCTGCATGGTTCTCCTAGAGCATTTACAGTCTGTAGAGGAAAGGGAACTGCCACATGGAAGACACACTACAAGAGGGCCAACACAGCTATGATTAAAACAAGAGTAGTCATAATGATTCTCAGTCTGCACCAGTCTAAGCCTGTCTTCTCAAAGAGGGCAGGACAAAGGGGAAGAGCATTCCAGGAAGAGATTGCAGCACAGACAAAGGGAAAGGGGCAGGAATATTCATTGGTACCCTAGGGATTGCACATAGTAACTGTGAAAGATAGGTATGGGGGGGTCATTAGGACGAAAAGATCCTTGGCTGGATTCAGCCTGTATTTGTAAGTCAGTACTCAGGTAAGGCTTTTGGAAGAAGGAGTGTGAAAAGATGATATATGACAAATAAGGATGAAGATTGTCCTCTCAAGGAAGGTACAATAAAACTGGAGAATGGGAGGAAGATGGGCAGAGAGGAGGAAATCTAGATGATAAGGCAACATGCTCAGTAATGGAAGAATGACGGAGTGGGTAAAGCATCCCAGAGGACATGGGTGGAGGTGGGACTCATATTGTATCATGACTCTCCCACTCTCTTCTTCCTTTGACTCTATCTTACTGTAAAATCCTTTTCCAAAAAATCCCCCAAAACATAAGTACCCAAAAAGAAAACTGAAATGTGACCAGCATTTTACAATCCATCATCTTGTAAATGTATCTCAGTACCCATATGATTGTTCCCTGTCTCTTGATTGTGAAAGAGGTTCCTAGCCGGTGCATCAGCTAGATGGAGTGAGGCATATTTCGGAGAAATGCACCCAATAGAATAATATATGATTGCTCAGGTTTTTCCTACTGCTTCTGAAACCATCTAGGCTTGTTTATCTATTTGCTTATCTATAGAGACAGTGTCTAGTGAAGCCCAAACTGATCTTAACCTTGGCCTCTGGTCCTCCTGCCTCTACTTTCCAAGGGCTGGGATTATAGGTATGGACTACCACACCTTGTGTACACAGTGCTGAGCCTTCAATTCAAGATTTCATGGATGATAACAAACACTACACTGATTGAGCTACGTCTTTAGCTGGGCTTCATTTTAATCTCTTTGTTTGTTTGTTGCTTGTTTCATAAATAGCAATACCAAGAAAAGCCAAAACACTGTAAAAATAAGAATGAAAATAAAACTGAACACATTCTGAAAAGATTCAAATTAGCAAAGTTCTAGAAATAGTCATAAATGAATATAGTTACATGGAGAATATAAGAGAATCTGTGGCACACTGCCTAGGTCAGTGCTAACAGACTTCTGCATGGGAATAGTTAGGGAATTTCTCCTCTAAAGTGAGAAAAAAATTACTGGTGTGGGACAATTGTCTATATTCTGTCAATTATGTTTTAAATAAATGATGATTGGCCAGTAGCCAGGCAGGAAGTATAGGTGGGACAATCAGACAGGAAGTAGAGGCAGGTCAATGAGAACAGGAGAATTCTGGGAAGAGGAAAGCTCCCTCTGCAGTCCTGTTCAGACACAGAAGAAACAAGATGTGACTACGCTGCTGAAAAAGGTACTGAGCCATGTGGCTATCACAGATAAGAATAAATGGGCTAATGTAAGTTATAAGAGTTAATAAGAAGCCTGAGCTAATGGGCCAANGTCAATGAGAACAGGAGAATTCTGGGAAGAGGAAAGCTCCCTCTGCAGTCCTGTTCAGACACAGAAGAAACAAGATGTGACTACGCTGCTGAAAAAGGTACTGAGCCATGTGGCTATCACAGATAAGAATAAATGGGCTAATGTAAGTTATAAGAGTTAATAAGAAGCCTGAGCTAATGGGCCAATCAGTTTATGATTAATGTAGACCTCTGTGTGATTTCTTTGGGACTTAACGACTGTGGGAACCGGGCAGGACAGAAACCACAGACAACAATTTACTGTGACTATTTAATTCAAATAAATAGCAGTTGCATTAGAAGTTTGTTTACTGAGCAGTAACTACTAATTGGGGAAGAAACCTTTGTGTTTAGGTGAGAATTTAAAAATGTTTCTGGTACTTAGGATTCATAAGAAGATATAATTTATTGAAGGAACACTTACAGAAATGCATTGGAATTAAACTTCTCACCATTATGGAAACAATAGAGATGCAGAGATTCACTTGTAATTAAAATTACTGGTCAGTCAAAGGACTCAGACAAGTGTTGTTTGGAAACACGAGCAACCAGATCATGGCAAGCTCTTTACTGGTTTTTCTTTATGTTTTTAGTCTGTAATTTTGAGTGAATGAATAAGAGTAATAACCAATTGGTAAAAAATAAATCTGGCCTTCTGTTTGGCCTATACCCAGAAACTTTAGGTCTAAGACACAATCTCCTTCCTTATAAACTACCTTTCCAATCAAAGCATTGAAAACATGGACACGAGTTCTCACTCAACAAGATGGCATGAAGATACCAACCCAATGCCATGACTCATAGTGAATCCTGGAAGGGAAAGGGTCACCATAACCTGACAAGCAGGTGTAACCATGTAATACAGCTGGGACTCTGTGACATTAGGACATAGCACACACCTAGTTCATTGCTTCATTTCTCAAATGACCTTTCCCCGCTACTGGGAATCAATGCCATTCTTCTATCTGAAGCCTCGAAAGGCATAATGTTAATTAAGGAAATGGTTAGGATAAGCCTCCTTTGTTCTTTGACTTATTGGAGGCATTATCATGTTTAGAACTGCCTGAGTTGTTGATAAATGATTAACAATCCACAGGGAATAAGCCTTCAAAAACACAAAATTGAGAAGAGTCCAAAACACCTGCTAACACTTGAATTCTGAGTTTTCACAAAACCCATGTTCAAAACAAGCTTCTTGACTTTTGTTGCATTCAGCATCTGAGCACGGATTCCTTCAGATGTAAAATGAGAGCTCTGGCATGTCAGCCATCGTCTGTTGGTTTGTTAGAAGGTTAAATATAATGATTTGAGCAAAGCATTTGGCAGAATGCCTGGACTGGAGGAATACTCTGCAGAGATGTCTTTTCTCCTTCCCTCTTAAAGTTGCTTGAAAATTCTCTGAGGGTCCCTTTGTTAATAACACTTTTTCTACTGTAGATGGAGTTGAGATAGGAGGCAAGGCCAGTGCCTAAAAGCACCAGTAACCAGTAGAAGAATTAAAATATCAGTGAATATTCATTGCTTCTTTGCTCTGTGTCACAACAATCCATTGTGTTTTTAAAGACAAATGTGAGCTTTGTTTTGCTTGAATTTTTCTGTTAACTTACTGCTGTGTCTCTCCAAGTGCAGGCTACCTTACCTCAGTAACAAAAAAGTTACCAGTAAATCGATTCACATCCTTGTCAGGGTAAGCCTCTGTCAAGTCTCGTACCTCTTGCCTGCTTTCATTTCAAGAGTTTAAATAATACTCTTTTACATTTAGTTAGCAGTTGGTTAATAATAAAATATCTATTCAAAATAGTCAAAAAATGAAATTCTGTTTTTGTGTGAGGAAAAATTTTCCCATTAACCTTAAATGAATTTTAACAAATGAGTTGATGAGAAGAAAACACAGAGGAAGACACGTACAAGGACAGCGTGCTTTGGGGCTCCTCGCTTGGCATACAGTGTACTTGGACTAATGCATAAATGTAATATACTCTTACCATTCCATGTTTGGAAAAGAAAAATCAATGAGTACATTTCTCAGCAATAATGTACTTTCCAGTTAGTGAACCATGAATTCACACTATTGCTTTTTATTTATGGATTTGTTTTCTTTCTCAGTGAGCTTATATTTATTTCCCTAAAATTAAGGATGGTAATTAAGAGTGATATTCATCTGTACATCAGAGGAACAGCACAGAAGATGTGCGGCCATGGCATAAAATTGACTTTAGTTCAATTTCCTGTGTTCTCTGCAATAAGTAAGACCCGATGTTGAGACTAAAGCAGAAATGTTCAAGTATGGCAGTTACCCTGTGTGAATCAAAACGTGCCCATGAGAAGATTCTGACACATCGGGAAATTCATAAGATCAGGGGGCTTAGAAGAGATCTATCACACTAGATAGAATGACAGACTTGCAGACGTGATGGAGGGGGGAGCTAAATTAGAGCCCTGTATGTGTGAGTCAATTCTGTTGTCTGATTTGTCCACTGGGGTCACACAGCTGCCTACTCTCAGGGGTGGAAATCAAGTGTAGGGAGCTGCAATAGAAAGATCTTGCCTGGCAGAGGACCACCCACAGCTATGGAGCAGAAACAGTTCCTCTGCTGACATTGTAGGTAGAGAGGGCCTCGGCTGAACATAAAACATTCTATTACTGCCTATGAACTTCTTTAGAGATTTCTTGGTAGGTAGCTAAGACTTGTGAGAGGAGCTGGAGTGCCCATTGTGTAGCAGGTACTTATTCCATTTTATTAATCCAACAGCACTCATGAGAAAAAGAGCATCAGGTAGGCTCTCTTCCACTGAGTGGAGGGACTGCATGTCCCAGGAGGTAAGAATCACACTAGCTGTCCAGGCCACACAGGAAGGGAGACTGGGAGGCCCTTGTTTCCTCTTCATTTCATCCTCACAACAAGCCTGCTATGATCCCACTCTTATGAGAAAACAGAAGCACAGGGAGGTTATGTAAGTCATTCAGGTCACACAGCTTGCAAGCACTAAATATGTCATCTCAAGCAGAGAGCCTCTCTTGAGCACCTGTTCTCCTACCACCAAACCACACTTGTGCCTGGCACAGAGAAGGCGCTCTGCTCACTGTTTGCTAGTTCAGATCACGTCACCAAAACATGGGAAATTCATTGAGTTTAATATTCTGAACTTAATAGACTGATTCTTTTCAAAAGCAAACCAAAAGATATTCATAAGCACACCAAAATAAGTCCACTAATATCTGAAATATCAAAGCATGGTACGATGATTTATTACATTTTCTGATTAACCTGGAAAACAACTTCACATTTTTGATGTCTCTATTCTAGGAGGAAATTAAATTTCTGGGAAGTTTCGTGGCTGACTCTAGACCCTGTGCTGCCAATTGTTCTGCCCAGGGCTGTCTAACCCGCAGCCCACAGGCCTCCTGTATCCTAGAATAACTATGAATACAGCACAACACATTTGTAGATGACAAGAGCGTCATGTCACAATGACAACAAGAATAGACATCCCTGATGGTCTTTTATACAGAGATTTATGATTGCCTATTCTCAGGGGAAGGGAATGTTATCCACGATGCTCCTCATTGGTTGATAGCTTGAAAGATCAGCTCTAAAGGGCTGTGTTTCTTTTGTTCTTCCTTTCATCTAGTTGACAAGTGGAAAACAATTCTTGTTGAGTGTTACACTTAATTATTCCACTTAATAATGCTGAGAAGCAAATAAGACTAACTATTGAAAACAAAGAAAATAGGCAAAATATAATATATAACGAAACATAAACTATTACCATTCATTCAGCTTTTAACCAGACCATCATCAATATTGAAGGACAACCTAAATAGCTCAATAAATGCACCAATCTGAGCTCCAGGCTTACTTACCTTGGTGCGGACAATGAGAGGGAGTGGCAATAAAAGGAGAACACAGAGAATCACAAGGAGAAAGCGGCGATAGACCAAAACATAATTGAGGAGTTTCATTGTCCTGAGCAGTGGACCTTCAACAGTGTCCTCTTCACCCTTGGGCAGATGTTAAATAACCAGCTTGGATTAATAATTTTCTACCTGATCATCTTTACTTACTGCCTCAGACTGAGCAGTGTTAGTTAAAATTAAAACTCATTTTTATTGTTTTACTATCACAATTAAAACAGAGAGATAAGCCCAAGAGTGCTTGAGGACTCAAAGACCATTTGCTTATGTGATATGTAAAAGGTAATACTAGTTCCTCTTTTCTTTCTTAGTGCACAGTAACTGGACTGTAGCCTGGAGCGACCAGAAGGTAAGATCATAACGTTAACTGAGAGTGTCCACTCTCAATCCCCGCTGCCCCTTTGGATGCCTCCTGGCTTCTCCTAGCTGGAGCTGTCACGCCTGTGATCCCTTCAGTATCCATCCATAGACTGTCTCCAGAGCCCTGCTTAAGAAAGCTTACTCATTGTCTAAGGTAAAACAGCAACTCCAACAGCAGGGACTTCAGCGCGGGGGGAGTGAGTAAAAGAAAGGGTGTTAGGTGCTGGCAAGGTTTCCTGGGGCTTCCCAGGTCATGTACCCAGTCAGCATTCTAAAACAGTGATAACAATTTTTTCTTTCACTTTGAACGCAAGAGATCCTAATATCCCTTTTTGGTAAGAAACAAAAATAAACCTTATAGAAACCCTCACATTCAAGACAGTTATGGGTTTGAATTGATATTACTGCCCTAATACTAGCTGCATAATTGCCAAGGGAGCTGTACAGAGATAATTCACTGGGGTCATTCAAGATATGTGTGTGCATGTGTGTATGTGTGCAAGGGCCTCCATGTGTGCAAACGAAGGCTGTTACAAAATAGAATAAAGGAGATGGCTAGGGATTGTCTGGTGTGCTTTAAATTGTAAATTTATTAGCCACTAAGGTTCAACTAAGCAACTGTGCACTCAGCCCCAGATATTAGCAATGCACTTACCCAGAACTCCGATAATTTATAGTGGCTTTCTCTTGACACAGACTTCACTCTTATATAATGTATGGTTATTATTTAGATCAGACTTCTAATTCCATAGTGGTGTTGACTCTTTTATTTTTCTGTCAAGGAAAAAAATATTTTCAATAACAATCCCTGTATTAATAATGTAAATAAGAAAATTTCCCCTCTAAAATGATATATTTCCAGTCAAATTACACAGAGGGTGACTCAGGAAAACTAGACAAGTAAACAAAAAATGTTCTGAATAAGAATAGTGTAGTATATAAAAAATTTCACAGATAAAAGAAATGGTGATTGCCATCTGAATAATGATAGTCATAAAATTGTGACTATCCACAAAGTAGCAATAATAAAGAATATTAAGAACAGATTAAAGGAGCTGAATTGCCCAGAATTATACTTATTTTTCCCACTAAGGCCCTGACTATTTCATCACATGCTTTTCCTTTTTTTGATTTTTTTGAAGGAAAACTTTTGTTCTGATTTTCTTAGGCCACCTGATGTGAGCATTTGAACTTCACTTTCTCATCTCAGAGAATATTACTTTGTGAAATGATATCAAAAAATGAAATGGCATTTGTGTATCATCGGACAGAAATGAGGGCCTAAGCAGTGTTGGGAAAGGTGATGCTTCAGTGACACAGAGGTTAAGAAGGGCATTTGGTGCTTGTCGGTGCCTCTGCTCTTTTCCAGGGAGGAAAAGTTTCTCCCTGTAGGAAGGTTCTCAGGTCCCTCATTCTGAGGCCTGAAGCTACAGCAAGACAGACCTTTGGTGGGTGTCCACACAAGAAGTTTTAGCCCACAGTTAGAGAACATCCATCCTCTGCTTCATGTCTACCACACAGCCATTCCCCTAATACTCAGCTATGTTCTCTAGCTGTCACAGACAGAAAAGATCTGACAAAGTAATTTCCAGTCAACTCAAAGGTGGCGAATGTCACTCAGGAGTTACCAAGGAATGAAAAGTCAAGACTTTAGGAGCTTCTAAAGAATGTATCTTAAGAGAATGCAAATTGTGCCCTGGTGTTAATCAATTTCAAGTCAAAGACAAGTTAGTTTCCTGTGTTAGTTTGCCTCATTTTTAAGCAGAGAAACCTAAACTTCTGTAACGTACTACAGTTGTGTTATTTTAACACACAGTAGTTGTGTTGTATATAAATTAAGTAGTAACCTCAGGTGAACATTAGTTAATTTAAAATACATTCTGTTCAAATATTAAAAAAAGACTAATACTACTGTCTTTTCCACCATCTTCTACTATGCTCCAGGGATTTCGTAATTTCTACCCTGTTTAATTTTCAAAACCTAATACAATCCAGGCAGGTGATGCTGGCCTATAAATACAGCTACTCAAGAGACTCAGGGAGGAAGATTGTAAGTTCAAGCACATTCCAAGCTACAAAGAGAGCTTAAGAAAATATAGTGAGACCCTGTCTGTATATTTAAAAGCAAAAAGGGGGATTGGTGTGGGACAGTAACTCAGTGGTAGAGTCCTTACCTAGTAAGCATGAGACTCCAGGTTCACTCTCTAGTAGCAGGAACATACACAAATACAGTCATGAATATCTGTATTGTTATTTGCTATTATTATTATCATCTGTGTTTTGTGGAAACTCAGAATCAAAGAGATCAGATAAAATATGCCAGGAATTAAGTGGCATAGTAATAACTTGAATCAAACTCTTTCTGACACCTAAGAAAATCCTTTCTTCTTCTTCTTTAAGCTGTTCCATATATCTACAATATTGTCTCTTTATTCAGCTCACAAACAAATAGAGACTTTGCATGTGGGTTAGTAAGCCTAAGGATTATACCTTTGTCATTTACTCTTGGGCATTATGAACACAGATGGAAGAAGCCCCTTCCCCATCTGGTTTAAGGAGTTTGATTGCCCATCACACTTGAGTAGTACAGATAATCAGTGGGAACAGAGAGGAAGTGAGTTTCCCTCAAACCTGTTTATTGGTTGTCTTTTCCTTATGACATTGTCAAATCATTGTCAAATGTGTGCTTTTCTTTGAGTCCTTCCTGCTAAGAATATGCTTTCCTTCTCTCCTTCAATACCACCCACCTTCAAATTTGATCTTACCAATTCATGTTCATTTTTCTTCTCTGTAATGATAACTCCAATCTGCGCCCAACTCCATGATCCATTACTTCACAAGTCCATCCTAGGAAGCCTCTTAGGCCAAATGCATCCATGTATCCTGGAGTGCTTGACATAAATGCAAATGACTGTAGCATTGAACCAAAATGAGTCTTGACACTCCTAATGCTTATTTAGCTTTGTATGTAATTTTATGCACCCTAAAATTTGAGAATCATTGATTTAATATTTGGCAATATTGATTTAAATCTCTTTCATGTCCCTGAAGTAGAATAACTTACGCCATTCACTATTTTAGTAATGCATATGGCTCTTCAGTAAGACTATTAATTCTTTGAGTGGGAGGTGTTCATTTGCCTCTCTTGTCTCTAGTAAAGTTCTGGGTATAAGTACATACTCTGTGGGTAGTCATCTCTGTGCTTACCTGTGCTTGTAATCAAATGAAGCCAAATAGGCACATTGCTTATATAGTAAGGTGTCGATCAGTAGAGTGTTCATGTTTCAGAAGATACATGGCATTTCAAAGGCTTCTAAGTTTTTTTTAAGTGTATGCTAATACACACTTGCTAAGGAGAGGAAAACACAGCAAAAGTCAAAAGGCTTGTATTCTTAATGCATCAGCATCTGCTTCAGTCAGTCACGCTGCTGTTTTAATTTGAACTTTCAGAGTATAAAATGCCTATCAATTTTAGTCAATTTCAATTGAGAATTTTGGTCAGGGAATTGAAAACTAGGATTTCTCCTGGAATTCATTTGTTCCTAAGCTTCTACTAGCTCCCAAACTGAATGTCATTCTTGATGAGTGTTTATTTATTTATTTTTAAAATTTATTTATTTTGTGTGTGTATAACTGTACAAACATATATACATCATGGAACATGTATAAGGATCAGGGGACAAATGCAGACAGCAGATCTTTCCTTTGGCTATGTGGGTACCAAAGACTGAACTTAAATCACTGTGCTCAGTGCCAGGTGCCTTTACCTGCTGAGCCATCTCACCAGCTGAGATTTCTATTTATATATTCCAAACATCTTTATAAATTTCAAAGCTTTTAGACATCGCACGGAGAAAAGGAAGTCTTATATGTGAGCTGATCTCCAAGCATTTTACAAGCTATTAAGACAAGACATTTTCTCCCTTCCCACCATCTAGTAGTCCTGGCATTTACCTTGGCATGTTTTACTGTTTTCAATTACTTTGGGTTAATGCATCAAAGCTTTAAGTTGAACCAAATCCTCTTGACAAAACCAAAACATAGACAGTGATGTTACATGGCTGATAATTACTTGTTCCAACTCTTGGGAGGACTGAAATAGGAGAATTATGAGTTCAAGCCCAGCCTAGGCAACACTGACAATAGAGTAAAACCTTGCTTCAAAACTAATTTCCCACAGGACAGGGAACCCTGACTGCTCTTAGGACTGGAGAGGGGGGGAAGGGGAGTGAATTGGGAGGATGTGAGGAGGTAAAAATTTTTAATAAATAAAAAAATATGTTGGCAAATTTCTAGGCCCACATCCCATTTCCTAAAATGAAGGATAAATTATTTGTCAACCATGTAGACTGTAGATTTAAATACAAGTTCCCCAAATGCTTAAGTTGGCATCATTCATTAACTACTACCTTAATAATCATGAAGTAAATAACTGACCAAGTAGATAAAGATTGAACTGTGTCCTGAGAGGCAAGGACCTGGGCTTCTGTGAACCGAGAAGAGAAGCAAATTCCAAAAGAGGGACTCTTCAGACAGACTCAGTGACTAGTCTGTCTTAGCACCAGGGTCAACACAGGACTGGCCACTCCTTCTGCTAACTTGAGAAAATGCTTCTTCTGAACCAACTCTTACATCATTTTTATTTTGGTACCATGGGATGTTAGAAGTGAGAAATTCAGAGAGGATAAAATGGAGGAAGGGAAGAAGAGAAAGTATATTCTGGAACATTAACATTCATTCCAAAGGGGCAATAAGAAATGCACGTAAGTTCATGAGCCCAGAGATTTGAATATTAAATAAAATTAGATGAATGTGTTCTTTATAGAGTATCCTATTTTCTCTCTAGAGTCACTGGCATTATGATTTGTAAACAAATGCAATAAATTATTACCTACAGAGTAAGCCCAAAGTGCTGCTAGCTAATAAGGCCAACAGATGAAGCTGTAGTTTGAAGAATCAATGTCATTGGTAGAACTAAAGTCATACAATACAGAAGATGTTATTTGCTTGCTAATCTGAATGCTTTACAATAGGTCATGTTTCTAAAGTGTGATTATATTCTATGAGGTAAAGTGACCCCCAATATAATCTATATTAAATCCTTTCATAAAATAGCTGAAAAATTAGTTACTGTTTATGGTTTAATATGTTTACTTCTATTTATTATGGACAGACATTTTATTTAAAACATGCCTATTGTTTCTTCAATTAACTTTTTTCTTTTACAAAAATTGATTAAAATGAAATTACATCACTTCCTCCTTTCTCTTTTCTTCCAACCCATCACATGCTCTCTCCTTCTTTCCCTCTCAAATTGACTACCTCTTTTTGATTATTAATCTGACATATACACACATAAATACATAAATACAACCTGCTGAGTTCATTCAATGTGGCCCATGTATACAGAATTTAGGGCTGACCACTGTGTGTTGGATAATGAATTAGGAAGTTCATCTCTGGAAAAGACTAATTCTCACTCTCTCAGTAGTAATTAGTTATCTGCAGTTTTGTAGAGGCAGTAGGGCTTAGTGAGAATTTCTCCTTTCACAATGCTGCTCTATTGGTGGTGTCATTATTTGTTTTTGTTTAGGCAACCATATGGTCATAGTATCAGGGTGCCTATTCCTTATCATTTCTAGTAGGCACAATCTCAGATCCTTGTCCTCTGGCTCTTAGACTCTTTTGACCCCTCCTTCCATGATGTTCCCTGTGCCTTCAACACAGGGCTTATGTAGTAGTTGTATCCACTGGAGCTGGTCTCCACGTGGTCCACTTATCTCTTGTAGTTTTCTGTAATAGTCTTGGTTTGCTTTGTAGAGAATTTCCTTGGATGAGAGGTGGTGAGAGCTACACATATCTGTGACTATAAGAAGTTTTGGAATGTATTTAGGAATTACAGAGACCTAGTAAAGTGGTGGTAATTGGTTTTCATGTAAGATTCATGATCTCACAGCTCCACGTAGTTGGCTTTAAGTTTTCAATGCTGAAGTTGTGTGTGTGTGTGTGTGTGTGGTGTGTGTGTGTGTAGTCTGATTAGCTATCTGTGAGGAAGAGTAGAGCATAGGTTCCTTAAAAATATTTTTCAGTGGGCATTTTTCATAGAGTAGACATTTATAGTTATCTGATATAGGAATGAAGAAATAAATTAATGAACAACTTATTATCCAAATTGTTTAGAAAAACATGTAAAGAATAAAGAGGGAAAGAAAGTAAAACTACCCTGAGAAGTGCAAGGATAGCACTCCTGCACCTTGCACACTGTGGTTTTACTTTTTTCCCTAGCTACCTGGCATAATATTCACATTCCAACGGTCTTGGTGGTCAGTGTATCAGTTTTCATGGGAGCTCCCAGCATATTCAGAAGCAAACCCAGGAATCCTGAATGCATCGTTTATTACATTTGCACATGGATGAGGAAGCAAATAAAGTCTGTAATGTTCTAGAATATTGATACAAGTTTAGTACACTCATCAAAGGAAACTGAGGACTCTTAGCAATCGATTACTTAGACCCACCAAACAACTTGAGCTTATACAAGCCATCAACCCTCCTTTGAAGTCATAAGATTTCTGTCATGCACATATAGGGATTCGGTCAGTGCCAACTCTTGAGGAAAACTACATATACTTGTTTAAAGAAATGAGTGAGGCCAACACGTCCCTGTCCCCATCCCAGACAAGCTCAGTTCTGCTACAAAATCATTATTGCTCTCAGTTAAATGTGTTTGTTTATTTCTCTTAGGAAGAAGGAAAAAGTTCCCTTATTTGACTACCAAAAATATTGTTCCTTTGAAACATTTCCTATCTTTGATGATGATGAAAACAAAATGTTAAGGTTCCTTATGGTGATCTTAAGTGTAGTAAATGGCCTTGACACAGTCCGCCTTGCAGTCAAGCTGACCGATCTCTTTCAAAAATTATTTTTTACCTAAGTGTAGAATATTTGACAATATGCTATTAACATGAAGATGGAAGCTGGCCAGGCTGCCCTTCTGCAGTAATTTTCTGTTGGCATAGTTACAGCATTCTCTGTTCTTCACCACTTGGATTCTTTTATTATTTGGTTTGGTGGCAAATTCCTCTTCTTTTATCATAGACTTACAAAGATAAAATTTCAGAACATTTTCTTCTTGACTTATATCACTGTATGATTATACCATTATCGCTGAAAAGTCCTGAGGATCCAGCTGAGTATATACTTTTCACCTGCATGCACAAACAATAGTGTTAAAAGACCAGGGTGAGCTCTGGGATATTTGAAAGGGAACTAGGCATCTGTATCTTGGGATTAGTGTGTACCCCCAAAAGTTCAAATGTGGAAGTTTAGTTTCCAATTTAACGATATTGAGAGGTGGTGACAATATATTTAACAGGTGGAAATCAACAAGAGTCGGTTAAGTTATGAGAACTACTCACATATATATACTAAAGTCCTCCTTAAGAGACTAGGTTAGCATTCTCAGGACAGAATGGAGTCCTGCCGAAATCTAATCTCTTATGACTGGAATACTGACCATGAGACTTGTTTGATATCAAGTACACCAGCATGTCTTACCTCTCTGTGTTCATGTGACTTGTCTCCTGTGCATGTTAACTTATCTTCCATCACATAGGGCTCATCAGAAGCCAAACCAAAATGGTGTTATGTTCTTGAACTTCTGCATCTCCAAAGAGTGTCCTACTGCAGCTTCTATAATGAGCCACCAGCCTCAGGGATCTTGTTAAAGCAACAGAACATAGACTACCTTAGCAGCTAATAAAATGCGACCAAGTAAAGTCTTTCTAGTAAGTGACTTATCTTATTCACAAGATACTATCTCTTTCAAAGCGAAAGACCGACTTGACAGGCAAGAGGCCTTGAGATGAGATGATATTTGCTTTTGTTATCATTTTTGACATATACAAACAACGCAATAGACAACTTTTCTTCTTCTGTCTATGGTAGAAAGATTATGGAACCCTAATGAGAGAAAATTTAATTAGAGAAGCACTTGATTGGCAATTTTATTCAATTATGTCCTATGACACTTGTAAAGAAAGAGGGGAAAAGTTATAATTCAAAATAACTACTTTAAAATTTCCAAAATATGTAGTAAGAGTGTCCACTAACTCTAGGACTCTTGTGATTTATTGGATAACTCATCTCCATCACCTAACAAAACTGTGAATAGCAGCTGTAAACACAATCAAACACAATGCATGTCAAAACACTTGCCAGCTCTCTTTTGCTAGGTCTTTATGCGTCAGTGTGACTGTTAGGCACAGTCCTGTGCCATCTTCCTACCTTGCATTTGCCTGCCTCAGCCCATGTGGGAATGGCTAGATCAAGTGACTGGGCTGAGATTAGAGGAACTTTGTTACATTCCCACATGACAAAGCATAGTAAATGCATGCCACACCAAGAGCTTCGCTCGCCATCCAAGGCATTCCAAAAACCACTAGCCTGGCTGACAAACTTAAGTTCTCCCTAAGGGAAAAGGTACTTAATCCTAGTTAAGCTTTGAAATGCTGTTTTTTTTTGTTCAAACCTTTTCATCTCAACTTTAAAGTGTCTCTTCATGTCTCAGACATACATTCAGTCTACTGTTCCCACATGCACATTTTCACACAAAAGTTTTCATTTTGTTTTTGCCTGAGCTAACAAAACCTAGGGTTTTATGCTTTGTAAAAGCAAGCAAGAGACATGTGCTGTAGGAAGTCCTACAGCCAGTGGTTACCTGCCCACTGGGGCGTGGCCTCTTATACTATTTATGCCGATGTAGTTCATGCATCCGGCCTCTGTTCCAGCTGTAGGATTTGGTTTCTGATCTCCATTCCAGCAGAGGATTCTGATTTGTGAGTCTACCCCTAAATAAATTACCATCTATTTCTCAGTTCTGAGCTAATGTGGGATTTCTTTTAAGTGTCCTTCTTCAGACATGGGTTTCCTGGGTCCTGACTTACATCCTTTAGAAGAGAAGTAAGTTTCTTCAACAGCTGAGCTATCTCTCTAAGCTTTGCTGCTAAGTTTTGAAATCCACTCAAGAAGCATGTTTGGACTGACACACCTCAGGTACTTCCTTCTATGGCAACCATACTGCTTGGTTACATTAGCTTAGCTAGTGCATTATCATGACAGCTAAAATATCAGGTTTCTTCATATTTGGAGAAAATTTCCAACTGTTGACTAAGAAGCTGGTTTCTTTAACAGTTATGATTAGTTTGAAAATCCCTTCATTTTTTTCTAACATTTTAAGGCTCTTAGAGATAGCATCTTGCTATGATTCAGAAAAGTGTTCACCAAAGAACTATTTAAGGCTTAGGTCCCCAGATTGTTGATATTTGAAATACTGTGGACCTTTAGGAGGTGGGACAAATTAGAAGGACATTAACATTGGGGTGTGGCATTATGGGAATTGTTGGACTCTGATCTCTTTCTCTTTTGCTTCTTAGAGAGAAAGTAAGTGCTTTGTATCCTCAACACACCCAGCTCTTGCTCTCTGTGTTGGCTCCTCCCACAGAGGCTCATGATCTATCCAATCATAAGCAAGGACTTCCAAAACTGAGCCAAGCAAACTTGAGGTTTTAAAATTATTGTAACAATACAAAGCTAACATGTGTTTATTTTCTTTGTTCTTTGTATGGCTTCTTTTACGTTGGCATCTTCCAGTTAGATAACTATTTTGTAGGCATCATCATTATGTCCTCTTTAAAAATCAAATATTTATATGATGAAATATATCTCATTCAGCTCTTCATTGTGTATGTTTACAGATGATTCAAACAAACTCTCGTCAATCCATACAACCTTGTTCTCCCTGTGAAATAAATGTGTAATTATGAAAAGCTCCAGGGGTAATTCCTAGCCTTTGATGGTCTTTCCTCTAAAAAATGAAAAACAATGAAAACATTAAGAAAGCTTCCCAAACCATGGTGGCATCTGGCCAGGGCTGCTGCCTAGGGCTATGTCTGGGCCCATGGTCCTATCACACCTGGGGTCTGTATTGATGTCTGTGACCTATGTTGCCACCAAAACCCACACAGGTTGTCCAAGGGCCATGGTGTCGTCAGGGCCAGGGCTGCTGTTGAGGGCCATGTCTAGGTCTGTGGCCTTTCAGCAGTCATAGTATGAGTTGGTGTCCCTGGCTCTTGTTACTAACAAGGACGGTGCAGATGACTGGGGTTTGGTCAGCCTCCTGAGACCGTGTTGGTGTTTAAGGGCCAAGCTGCCTCCAGGGACATACTGATTCAGGTGGCCTGTGGTGCCACAGAGCCATGATGATGTCTGGCCTGAGCTGCAGCCATGGGCCACGTCTAGGGTCATGGTCCTACTGCAGCTGGGGTCTGTGATGGTGCACAAGGGTTCATTGGAATCATGCTGTGAAGAGTCAGCCTTGCCCTTCACTGGCTGAGATAACTGCCCCCACCTCCTCACCCCCC
>LOJH01013461.1:0-11389 GCA_001685095.1 Ellobius talpinus
TCTCAGAGTTGTTTTGATTTGCATTTCTCTGGTGACTAAGGATGTTGAGCATTTTTTTAAGTGTCTTTCAGCCATTTTAGATTCTTCTGTTGAGAGTTCTCTGTTTAGGTCTATACTCCATTTTTTATTGAATTATTTGTTCTTTGGATGACCAATTTCTTGAGTTCTTTGTAAGTTTTTGATACAAAGAAAAACATTAAACCTCTCTTAGGCCACGGCAGTATATAGGGATGTAAAAAATCACATGCCAATCACAGGGAAGTAAGGAGGCAGGCAGGTGAGAGTCTGTCTGTACATGAAAGGAGCAGTCCGTGGGTTATCTCTGCATCATCTCCACATTTGAGAACTCTTAATAGTTTCTGACCACTCTCCCTCCCAATGTAAGCATTTCCACTTTGCACTTCTGCTGGGTACTTGAGAATATAGTTATCAAATCATACCCAGTCATGTGCAATTATAGCCGAGTCTTTTATGTGACCCTGTGGCAAAGTGAGGCATTCAGTGATTCTAATGATATGCCTCAATCCTCCTGACACATATCCAGAACCTCTCAGCTGTTATTTCAGTTTATTGCAGTGAGCACTGGCCCGGGGCCTGCTTCTGCCTGTACTTCAGAGCCTTTTCAAAGGGCTTGAGAAATAACCCTCCTCTGAATTGTTTATACAAAAGCACTATTAGCTTGTTATTGTTGCTGTTGATAGGAGCAACTTCATGAAAACTATTCATTGTTTCCAAGGACTTGGTTGGTGCTTGATTCCAAATTAATTTCTCATTTCAAGTTTCATCTCCTTGTTTAATCAGCAGTGGTGTGGCTCCACAATAGCTGGAATATTGTCATAATTTCCATAGAAACCATCTGCAAAGCTGCAAACATAGAATTACTCCCTCCCTGCCGGCTGAGGTAGGAAGGCCAGAGGGGTTATAAGAAAAAAGGCTCTCAGGGAGCCATAAATCACTTGGTGAGGGAAGAGTTGGT
This sequence comes from Ellobius talpinus, assembly GCA_001685095.1. Lineage (NCBI taxonomy): Eukaryota > Metazoa > Chordata > Mammalia > Rodentia > Cricetidae > Ellobius > Ellobius talpinus. Next base: position 977 of record LOJH01013461.1, read on the forward strand.
GGGAGAGGAAATCACATTAGAGAAAAAAAATTGTGTTTGGTGTAGTCTTTGCCAGAGGGTGAAATCCCCTAATGAAGTGGCCAGTGGTGCGGGCTGCTCTCCAAGGCCAATGTCTGAAGTAGGTTACTTGCTGGAACCTGGAGCTCAGGAAGTTGCAGACAAAGGAGTCTTCCTCTGGGGGCTGCTGATCTCAGTCCATCAGTCACAGGGCAGATAGCCCTAATGTCCTGGTTGGCTCCTGGGCACGACAGGAGAGAAAACAGAGTCTAACAGCACTCACCTGCCAGGACAGATCTTTTGCAGGACTGTCTCATTCCACCTGCCTAGTGTTCCCAAGGACAAGGCCGTCAACTCCTGGGTTACAGGTGAGGAAGCTGGGCGGTTCTCCTTCCCTCTTCTCCAGATCTCACTGTCCTCTTGAGTGTTTTGGGGGCCTCTTTCCCACACCCCCAAAGCTGAATGAGAAACACCTGTGTGTGTTCCTGGGTGCATCTCTGTTTAATAATGACTCTCCTGCAATACAAACAAACATTAGCTAACTCTCCCCCACTAGCCTAGGGTCGGAAACTTTGAGTGCAATGTCTTTAGCACCCAGCCAGTACCAAGGCATGGTTGACTCAATAGTCCTCAATCACCCTTTTGATAAGGAAATGAATAAGAAATTTCCAGTTAATTTGTTAAATCAATCATCTTTGTAGCTGTATCCCTGAGCGTTAGCTCAGTGTCTAGTATGTAAAAGCCTCCAAAAAATGTCTCAATGGAATAGTGAATGAATCGGCCAGCTCATTACCTGGTATTATCACTTCATTGGTGACACCAAGCTTTTCTAGTTATACACATAATGTTATTGTGACTAGTTATACACATAATGATATGTGACTGGTAAGGAGTTCATTGTCATGTCTGGCTAAGGAATTCTAAGCCCATGACATCCTTTTAGTGGCTTGATATTGCTTGCTTTTAAAGAAGTCACCCATTATATAACAGTCATTATTCTTAACTGATGGTCACCCCAGCCAGGTACAAAGAACGCTTATGGGTCTGACATCCAGGAGAACAGTGTGAGAAGTGGTTACATCACTCACTGTGTAAACTTGGCTAAATCCTTTCCCCTTTCGGAGTCTTCGAGTCTTTTTTTCGCCCTTTAAAAAAGTAGTTGCGTTCAGTACGGGATTTTTGATGATGCCACCCTCTCAGCTTTTAGATGGCATCTTAGTCTGTTATCCATGCTAGTTTTAAATTCACAGGCTGAACTGATCCTCCTGCTTCAGTCTCCTCATTATGTGGGACTGAAGGTGCACATCCCCTTGCCCAGGTCATCGGCTCCTTCTAGAAGAGTTATCACAGGTAGTCCATAATCCCATTGAAAGTCAAGTGGCTTTGCTGGGGGCCCTTCCTTCCTCCCCTTTCACCGACCCTACCCCTACCCCTGCTCCTTGCCTTCCAAGTAGTTCACTGGGAAGCAGGAACCTCAGCACATATAACTTGGTGTATTCTCATTTTGTCGAGCACATTATATTTAAGTCCCTGGCTTCAAGGTTCAAGAATTCTGTAGACACTGGAGCTGAACCCTAAATCTCATTCAGCAACCTGACAGATGACCTGTGCAGCCTTTCCCAACAAACAGACATCCTGGAAAGGAATGACTTAGAATCCAGGGTCGGGATGTCTCATTATTGAACCCACAACCATCATGTCCCCAAACTATATTATCTTTAAAGAAGTCACTCACTTCTCTGGTCAGCGTTTTCATCTATACATTAGGGAAGTTGTTATTTTGTGATTGGATTTTGTGAGACTTGTGATGGCAGCTACCATTTTCTATAATTCATAAATTACTGGTAAATTATGTGGGAGAGGCAGGCTACCTGAACTTTAAGTGTCCTTGCATGGTCTCACTGGTTACATTGAAAAATGACTAGCCTCAACAGCTCTATTTCTCATGGTTTTATTTTCCATAAAAAAAAAATCATGAGATCAGGGGTAATGTTTCCCCAGATAAGGCATTCAGTCTTGCTCTCTATTCCCACGAAAGTGGGGAATTCCAAGCTTGGTGATCCTCTGGAGCAGGCCTACTATGTGTGTGGCCATCTATGATGGGATTCCCATGAGACCTGCGAGTCAGGTACAACCAGTGCCAACCATGAGACATGTTGACTCATGCTTTTGTCTTGAGTGAGAAAGTTCTTTATCCCTACTCATGAGTCTCCTGTCTTCTATCAGTATCTGTGAAATAATAACAGACTCCCTTTTAGGCTATAAGTAGTTAAACAATTTAAAACTCTACAAAGTTCTTGACATGGATATTATACTAACTGAATCATTACAACAACACTCTGTGGTACCATGTATCATTAATAGAAAAAGAAGTCTCAGCAGGGTTAAGTAGCTTGCTAAATTTTATGTGACCGTTATGTGGCAGAACTAAGATTAAGCTTGTACTGTCTGAAAAGCTACACCCATACCTATAATATATTCTCTCTCCAAATATTGAAATGACTAAAAAAGGAGACACGTGTTACTATTTTAGTAAAAACATAGCCCCTTATTCATTTCAACAGTTGTACATTGACTGTATGGTCTTTGCTCCCCACAGCAAAGCTGGGTGTCTCAACTTATGTGAAAAACCTAGCTTTAATGATGGCCATGGTGGCCACTGGCTACACGACATTGAACAACATGTTTCACATATCTGTGTCAGTCTGTCTTCAGTCACTAAACAGACAACCTATCAAGAGCTTCAGCCAGAAATGCTTCAATACAGAGAGCTGATTAAACACGGATCAGTCCTGGTGCCACCAGCGGAAACAGCGGCCGCCTGCAGCTGCGTGAGCCAAGAGGTGAGGCTGCCCTGGCAGGGGGAGTCCTCGGGTGTTTGAGGAGCAGCCACCAGATGCCTTGGTCCACCTGAGCAGGTCTGCCTAGGCAAGGAGTGACTTGGAAAAGCCACTGTAGGTGGAGACTACAGCTGTAACACAAGGCTGACAATATCAGGACCTAGAAACCAAGAAGTCGGCCCCCTTTTCTTTGGCCTTCTATTTTCCATTTTCAGCCTTCTCATTGTGGAAGCTAATAGGAAACTAGCTGGTTGATGGTAGCAAGTCATACAGTGGCAAAGTTTGAGCCAAATACAAGTTATGAAAGGAATATGTACTTGGAGCTGAGTGACAAGCACAGAGTGCTCACGATCACTGTCTTGGTTTCCTTCTCTGTAAAAGGGGTATTACCTATTCCATCAGACTGTCCTAAAAGATCCTATGAAATAACCACTCAGCTTCTTGAAATTTAATTCAAGTGCTCACTAAATGCAGGCCTTTGAATTTCTTGCTTCGCTGTTTACTTTCTGTATAACCCACTGCCTCTGTTCATTTCCCAGTGGGACTCGGGTGTCAGGATTACTGAGGGATTATCAGGCCATCTGGGAAGCTGTCCTTTCTGAGCTTCATGTGCTGAGCAAGCTTAGGCCTCAGCCCTTGCCCCGTGTCAAGATGGGAACCTTCTCCCCAGAGAGATTTAATTAGTTGTTTGTCAGAACAGTGTTGATGGATGAAATGCCTGTCTTAGATCAGATCTCTGGTTGCTCTGATGTGGGATTCTTGGCTTATTTCATTTGTCATTCTGCTTCCTCTTCTCAAAAATTAAAGCCCCTTGTCTTTCCCTTCTTTCATCTCTTTCTGTCTTCGGAGGAGATAAAATGCCTCTCAGTGAGTTAGCAAGACTCATCCTCCCAGGCAGCTAGCTGACTTGAGCTCTGAAACCCCATGGAACAGCTCCTCAGGACAGACAACGACGTGGCCCAAGACTGTCTATCAGTCTCAGCATGAAGTTTATGGATAGAAACTGCAGAGCAGATACAGCCGTGCTAAAATTTCAGTCCCTGCTCAACACTTAGTAGCTTTTTCACCGCCAGGATCCTCACTTTTCCCCTCTGTGAAATGACTGTAACAGTCACACAATATAGACAAAGAAAAGAAAATCCTTGTAGCCATGCACACTCAGCATGCTTTTTAAAGAGCTCCAGGAAACGACTGCTATCATTGCTCTCTCTATATACCATTTTTATTTATGAATTATTGTTATTCTCAGAATGAAATTTGTTAATTTATGTATGCTACAAATGTTTACTGATTTCCTACAATTTCTAGACACTGTGTAAACAACTGAACTAAAGAAGAAAAATTAGCACCCTTCAAATCCACCCTCTTAAAAATAACTTCTCTGCCATTAAGGTGCAAACAGCTTGAGGAGCAGGTGAAAGAAAGGCGGACCATAACCCAAACTTAAAACACAATGTGGTAGGTAGGCGTTGTCATGGCAGCCTGCCCACTGGACCCCAGAGAGTCACTGGCGGACAGATGGAAAACTAAACCAGAACTTGGGGGGACAGAGAGGACCCCTCATAACCTTATTGCACATTTGAGAGGGCCTGGCAGAATATGGATGTGAGGTGTGGTGGTAGGAATGTGTGCTGCGGGAAGGGTAGTGTATGGGACCCCAAGAAGAGATCAGTAAAAGATGAAGTACAGCATGTTCAGAAACCTGAAGGCATGAGCTGAGCAAAGCCGGAGGTCAGCCAGGTCCGCATTTTCAGAACCTGATGGAGAATTGGCAGGGCGTTTTAGATGTTCTTGGTGGTCTTCCCCCCAAGGTGCTACCTGGTTCTTACAACACACCTCTTTTATTCTACGGCATTTTTCTGGACAATAATTACCTGTCTCCCCTCTTACTAATGCACATCTGATCTTTCTGAGAAATAAAATATGTCCAGATTGAAACTTTATTTTCATTGCTCCCTTGCAGATGCAGCAATGAACAGCTCAATAGGAATCCCAGGAGGCATTAATACATACTGCCTGGAGAGTAGGTGAACCACCTCCAATAGGCCAGTGGATATAAAGGGATTCTTTGAACCTCTGAGCTATCTAGAGACATGTTGTCTTCTGCAATGCCCAGCCTCGAGTAAATCCTTTACTGAAAACCATTTGGTATAAGAGTAGTTAATTAAGAACACAGAACACCCGATGCAAGAGACACAAATTCCAGTCCTAGATCCAACTGTAATTCTGGATAGGGTGTTAACTATCAACTTGGACAAATTCCATGGAAAATAGAAATAAAGCCTCTTCCACAGGGACATTGTGATCGTATGATAAACTATGATAGTCATAGTAGATGACATTCATCGCTTCCTGTATCCCCAGCAATTTTAGACATTTTATATGTATCATTTCACTTAAGACATAAAATTTCATAGTAACCCATTAGGACTCCTATTTATAGATGAAGAAAATGAAACGGAAAGATTAACTAGCCTTTTCTGGGTCTTAAAGCTTCTAGATAGGGCATTTTTAGGACAAGACTCATCCAATTGCATTCGTTTTGCTGCAAATGACACAATTCCATTCATATTTATGGCTGAAAAACTCCATTGTGTATACAAACCATTGCTTAGCTGGTGGAATGTAAGTTGGTTCCATAATGGAGCTAATGTGAATAGTGCCACTGTAAGCCCTGATGTGCTGGTGTGTCTGCGTATGTTCACTTGGAGTGTATTATCTGGAACAAAAGGCCCAAGAATGTTAATATAATTTCTATCTAATAATTGACAAATTATTTTGTAGAGAAACTTATCGTATTTATATTTCAACTACCATTGTAAGAGAGATTGTCATTTTAATATATACTAATTCCTTTTAGTAACCTAACCTATGAAAATACAAGATCTTTGGGGTGCTGGAGATATTCTACACTTGGGTCACAGTACTCCTTGCACAGCTGTGTGTGGATACTTTAAAACCAAGGAAACAAGGGAATTTGAATGGATGAATTTTATGATTATGTGATTTTAGCTCAGTAAAGATTTTTTAAAAGGTTTTTACAAGAGAAGACCTAATTGTAGTATAAAATATATATCATTTCTTTAGAAAATTTGCAATGTAATAAGAATTTATCATGTGGCATGCATTCTGCACATGGCTTTATATGCATCAATGTATGTAATCCATTATATGTAATTCAATTCAGTCATAAACACTGCCACATTAGGTCACAGAATATATTATTAACTGTGGTGGTGTTCCAGTACAAACTGCTTAAATTCAGGACTCATCACTAGCTAGCTTGCCACTTAATCAATGGAGACCTCCAGATCTTTTTCCATAAATAAGAACATTGAGATTACCTTTCTGTGTGATTGTCAGTGAAATAATGCGTACGAAGCACTTAGGATACTGTGCAATATCATTATCATTATGAAATTTATGCATACATTTTCCTTTTAGCAGTCCCTAATTGCATGATAATAGTATCATGAGAGAGTGAGCCATGTACATTAATAAAAAATGACAGATTTGCACTATGTGCATGGAAAGCAAGAGAAACAGCTGACCCTTACGGGTCTCCTAGCACAAGCAGATCCCGCACCTACTGCACACAGATTTATACATTTTGTCAATACAATACCACGTGATGAGCCTGCTATGTATCTTCATTTTATAGGAGAAAAAACAATAGGAGCAGATGAGTTAGGGAAACTCGCCAGGTTCAAAGAGCAAGCATCGGATGCAGCACAGACAGAAAGTTAGATCTTTCTCCTCTCCAGACCCCATGGTTTTCCTCCCTCACACACATAAGGGTTGATGGGAGACCCTTTCCAAATATTATAGTTAACAGGATATTAAGAGTTTAAACTTTTCTTCCTTCTTTATATAGGAAACAGACATTAACATTTCAACTATTTTGTTTAGGATATATGTATTAAAACAAAACGTGAGCCAGATATCCTGGCATGCACATGTAGTGCCAGCATACAGAAAGGGGAGGCAAGAGGATTGTGAGTCTGATACTATTCTTAGTTACAAAGCAAGATGATATATGGGGACCACATACACACACACACATACACACAGATGGCGTGATCCCTAATACAGTTATTAAGAAAGGATTCCAAGGATTTACAACAGTGTAGGACTTGAATGACAATTTGGAAATAGGCAAATCCAGAGTTGGGGAGGTTGATTTTTCAGAGTGTCCAGAAAGAAATGGAGAAGTCTTCTTTAGATATTAGAAGAAAACAGAGTACTCCTTGCCAAGCTCAATTTAAACATAAACAGAATAAAGAGACTTCCAAACTAAGAAGGGAAAAGAAAATTGATGGCAAGGATATGACATGCAACCATTTCCGAAGTGTCAGCACCCTGGGATTCAGCTTTGCATTCTTTCTTCTTCTTCTTCTCCAAAGTTTTTCTCTTAAGAAACTGCCAACAGTTGTAACGGAAGCAAAAAGGGATCTCTAAGAGCAGCCAACTTACTGAGAAAGACAACAAAACAAAGTTGCTTCCTTTGTTGTGAGCCTAAAAGATATGCATCCCATTCCTCAGGTTCATGGAAGAACTTGGATCTGAGTCTCTTCTGGAAGGAAAACTCGAGGATTTGGAAGCTCATTTGGAAAATTACATCTTTTTGACCCCTGATTCTTGAGGGAGGCAAAGTCACACTGCTCGGTCACACTGGTGACTGGCATTATGAATGGAGGTCTCTAGATGACAGCCCACTAAAAGACTCTCAAAGCTCTAAGAGACTTACTTCATGTGTTGGCATGTTGCAACTTACTTTATTTATTTTATTATGAGCAATAAAAACAGGGTCTGTTTCTGATTTGGTTAAAAGGAAAACATCTTGGGTTGTACCAGGGGCTTCTCTCAACCATGAGAAGTAACCTTAAACTTGGCAGAGATGCCCTATGAGAAGGAAAGAGTGTGATCTGCAAGTTCCAGGAGGATGCTGCAGAGACCAGCTTTAAATGCGTTTCAGTTTGCAGTGCTAGTAATGGCTTGGAAAGAGGCCATAAACCTATTAGGGTAATTATATCCCCAGATGAGGGTAAATAAGATGGTGCTATAGACACCCATCAGAAAGAGACATAGAACAGAGCAAGCTATAGAGATTAGAAATGTGGTCAGGAAATGAGCAAATGAGACCAGCCTGGAAGCTGGAAACATGCATCTGGGGAAAGACATGATTTGAAAACCAGAGGGTTCTTCCTTCCTTCCTTCCTCCCTCCCTCCCTCCCATCTTTCCTTCCTTTCTTCTTTCTTTCTTCTCTCCTTTCTTTCTACTTTTCTTTCTTTCTATTTTTCTCTTTTTTCTACTTCTCTTTTAGTGAAAATTGTTTTCATACAATATATTCTGATTACAGTTTCTCCTCCTCTACTCCTCCAAGTTCTTCCTCCCCTCCCATCTGGATCCACACCCTTTCTGTCTCTAGCTAGAAAACAAATGGACATCTAAATAATAATAAAAATGAAGCGGGATCACACAAAAGCAAAAAAATCAGAATAGGACAAAACAAACAAACAGAAAAAGAACAAAGGAAATCAGCAGGATTCTTATCAGTAGGCTAGTACTGGGAAATCAGCAGAGGTAAGTAGGCATTTGAGCAAGTGTTAGTCCTGGGCGCGCTTGTAACACAATGGGGAAAAAAAGAATACTACAAACTGGTGTTCATGTGACTTTTTTTAAGATGAATTTTTTTCTAGTCACATTCATTTCCATTATCTCATTTGATCATAAGCCCAAAGAGGTTAAAGGAAGAGAATGGATTCCTCATTGAAGAAATAAGAAAAGGCTAAGTAAGCTCCTTAAAATTAAATGTTTCACTAATAAAAGGCACACAACTAAAATCTGAGTCTCTCAACTCCCTATTCTTTTCACTACATCTTCTTACTTACACCCTGGATTTCTCCATGGTAATTCATGGTTTCTGGTGTTGTACATAATTTTATTTCCTTTGAAACCTAGTTTAGTATTACTTAATTTTTGAGCGTGGCAGGAATGTACTCTCACCTCATCATTGAGATGAAGCAGGAGAACAGGTCAAGGTTGATAGCCCTCTGAATTTGAAGCTTAAACCTCATAATAATACCACTAAATAGAGGGGTTAGGGGTGAGCAAACCATGTGCCTTGAGGGATCAGGCAGAGAGAGAGAAAGGCTATATAATATAAACCAGGAGAGAAAACACTACTTATGACAAACAGGCACATTGAAGTATTCACTTCACCTTTGAAAAATTAATTTCTTTTCTATTTTCTTATGTTCTTGTTACACCATCTCTCTCTTAAGGGCAGCCCTGTTATTTTGTCCTATAAGTAATAATGTGTGAGTGTCTAGGTACCCTTATTTCTTCTTATCGGTGGATAGCAGATTAAAAATGGAGTGTAAAGTGTCTTAGAATTCTGACAACAGCATGACAGGTTTTTTGCTGTGTTCATGCGAGTTTGCTTGTGTGTGTGTATGTGTGTGTTACTGACAACATTTTAATGCCTCTACTTTCTCTGATGTCTGTTACTCTGTATAGGTAGGTGCCACATAACCATGCCTATGCAATGACTCATTAGTCCTACTCCCTAGTGACAAGATTGCAGGGCCAGAATACAACCAATCACATTCTTTCCAGCTGGAAATTGGAGCCAAGATTTGCTCATTTTATTCTCTAAGAATGTGATTATAATGAAGAAATGCAGAGTTGCCGAAGGCGGAGAAAAGTAGAGAAGATAGCATAAACACAGGAGCTGGGAGAAAATTAAAGACAACTAAAGCTGACAGATACTAAGTTCAACATAGTGGATACCTGTGCTTGCACCATTCCCTATGGCCTGCTTTCCCCCCCCCNATTTGTCTGAGATTGTTACGTTTAACTTTTCACAGCAATGTGTTATCATTAAAACAGTAGATGGACTAAATCACATTCTGTTAATACACAAGTCCATTCAAAACATTTTCCAGAGTTAGAGAGATTGCTCAGTGGTTAAGACAGCTTGCTGCACAAGAATCAGAGACTGAGATTAGATCCCCAGAACCTACATTAAAAAGTCATGTATGATCACCCACACACTCATAACCACAGAGTTGTGGGACTGGGGATTTGGAGTCCGTGTCTGGGCTCCAAGGTGGGATCCATGTGTTCCCACAAGGGCCCAATAAAGACAACAAATGGATTGTTGCCAGAAGGGAGGAAACAAAGAGGCCTTGTCGAGGTTTATTGAAACCATCCCATGGCAGCCTTCTGTGACGTAGAGTGTTGTTGAGGAAAAAGGAGACTATTGGCACTGGCCAGACAGCTTCTGAGTCTGGACTGCAAGGCTGAAATACAAGGCTGTCAGACTGAAGGTGACCCAGTAGTCATAGGGGCTCATCACACTACTTCTGGTCATAGGTTATGACTCAGTCATTTTTCATTTTCATTGGTGGTGTAATAGGAAAGAGAAAGAGTCTACACTGTGTTAATTGTCTGGCTATTTTTTTCATCTTTTGAAATAAATTTTATATAACTACTATTCTTGGTTCTGTCCATCAGGCTTCTCTCTCTCTCTCTCTCTCTGTGTGTGTGTGTGTGTGCACATTTGTGATGTAT
>LOJH01013462.1:0-14771 GCA_001685095.1 Ellobius talpinus
CATCACCTTTCACGATAGCCACAAATAGTATAAAATATCTTGGGGTAATTCTAACCAAGGAAATGAAAGATCTATTTGATAAAAACATTCTTTTTAAAGAGATTTTCCCCCACTCTCCCAATAGATCAGAGTTCTAGTCTCAGCAGCTCACAATTGTCTATAACCTGAGTTCCCTGGATTCCAAAGCTTTCTTCCAGCCACCATGGAAGCACACACACATGCACACACACACACTCAAATAATAATATTAATAAAATTAATAATAATAATACAAGGTGTAGGTAGAGGTAAGGAAAATGTACTGTATCATAACTCTCCATGTGATTTTCGGATACTTGTGTTGACAAACTGGTAGAACTGACCATTGCTGACAGTTTGTTGAGCTATCTTATTTTTTTAATTACAAGTTTATTCTCTAATAAGATATTTAGGCAAATAATCTCATTCCCTTCCTTCATTTCTCCTCCTCTCTCCTCCCTCCTTTCTCTCCCTCTCCTTCCCCTTCAATCAGACCTCAGGACCTTGTATCCCAAATCAATATATCAGTCCACACTCAGCCATACTCCAATACACTCATTTCTTAATCCTAAAATATAAATTATTTATAATTTTTTAATTTGTTTTTTAGACAAACCTAACAGAGTAGGTTACATCATCGGATTCATTATATAATATAACTATTATATAACTTTTGGTCAGAAAAAGCTTGGTAGTTATAAAGTATCTCTAGCTGGTGGCATACACCTTTAATCCCAGCACTCATGAGGTGGATCTCTGTGAGTTTAAGGCCAGCCTGGTCTACAGAACAAGTGCCAGAACAGTCAGAGCTGTTACACAGAGAAACCCTGTCTCACACAAACAAAAAAGAAAATTTCTCAAACCCCAGTAGCGAAAACTTATTTTAGCATTATGAATTTACAAAAAAAATACAGAATGGAAAGAAATAGTAGGAAGATTCTCTATCCACTTTTAGGAAACTCTTCCAATGCCCATTAATCTATGATCACTCTGTATGCAGTGGAGCATAATATCTATAGACTTTGGTCCCAGTAATAGAAGACAGTTTACAATTAAAATGAAATATGGGGAGGTAGTTTTCTCTTACAAGGTTGATTATTTGATGTAGAGACCATTTTCCAGGCAGACACTCTATGTCTAGAATCTAGAAAATGTTAAATGCGGACATGTACCCCGCATCACACTTTATGTGTGTTCACTCTTTGGATATTCTCTTCTGTTAAAAGAACAATAACAAGAGCTGTAGGGAGAGTATAAATTCAGGAACTCGTTAATGTTACTGTGCAATGTGAAACAAAGGAGTCTTGATGCAGTTCTTGTATACAGGCTACAGACGTCAGGATCAGGTTGAGTTGGGCTCTGAGGACAGATTCTCCACAACTACGGTTATAAAAATTCTTACATCTGGAAGAAAACTTAGCAAATTTCTTAAGATGACTCTGGCAGTGTCACCATTTGTGAAGCTGCTAAAGGTAGCTTTTCGGTTTTATATTCAGTGTGGGAAAGGAGAAAATGATAAAGGCCCAGCAGGGACCCAACACCTAGCAAGAGTTCCAGGACCCCCCACACCAGGAGCACATTCATATTTAATACATTATATCAATGGCTCCCCAAGTAATATTTTCTACTCTCCCCTAATAGCCCTATTTCCCATATGTAGACAAATTAATGAAGGTAGATTCTGGAACTGCATATAAATAACCAAATAGTGTCTGCGTTTGTGCCTTGGGTTACCGATAACTAAATGGTCAGCTGAACCACAATAACCATATAACTTAGTCAGGTAAAAGAATTCCTGATCCCATTTATTACACCACCTGTGAGCCTCCTACTGGAATACCAGTCTAGTGAAATATTTTGTGTGCTGACACAACTTTTTACTTGTTTATGAGGCTGTGCCAGCCTATCACTAATTTCCTGTTATAATTCTTTGCTTCAAAGGCCAAGTCCACACATGGGAAAACTATATTCTGCAAACAATCTTCTCAAAGCTCTCCTGTCTCTCTCTTCTATGGCCTCTCTGGAAATTGTCTTCACTTTTACACTTGCTTTTAACCATCATAAGGGATTAAAATTAGCATTCGGGGGAGAGCAAGTCCATGAGCTGTGCAAGATTTATTGCTGTGTCAATTCCCTGCCTCAGACTCTTCTCAGATGCAGGGGAGAAAAACCCTCCTTTCTGATTCATGAGCTAAAAAAGACAATGGAAAAAGCTTTTGCTCCAACCCATCTTACAAAAAGACACCTCAAGTGGAGATAAACTGATATAACTTCTTAGCTCGCAAATGCTGCATGTTTCTATCCTAAAGTATTGATATATTGTGGACAGCCTGGTGATAGCCATACCCTTTCTGTAGGGAGCACTGATAGCACATCTCATGGGACAGTGCTTATTACACTTTCTAAAGTATCTTATTAAAATGTCTAAATCCCAATTGAGAAGCTCGACATCACAAAACCTACAGTAGAAAATGCAGTTATTTCTGCCATTGTATGAATCAAAGCACAGCATCAATTTGCACTTTAGGACTTTCAGCATTAACTTTTTTCTGTGTTAGTTGCAGCATATAATGTTAGCACTGATTGGAAATGTGTCTGCTTATTTAGCAAAAAAAAATACTTTTAGCTTGGGATTTCGAGGTGTGGAAGTGTTTACTTCAAGTTAAGAATTGGCACTTATTTCAAAGGATGTACAATTTTTACTGTGGATATTTCAAAAAGCTGGGGAGAATATGCTGGATTAATGGAGCCCATTGCTGAAGCTGAATCAAGCATGTAACAATAAGAGCATCACGGGCTCTCATAAAAATATCAGACAACAACGTAGAAAACTGATAACTGGTACTAGCTTGAACTGGAACAGTAGAGTGCACTCAGTAACATCTGGAAGTCTTCACTCAAAATAATTCCCAGAATTTCTTACCTGCTGAAGGATGAAGGACTTTATTCTATTAAACAATTGCAAGTCTCTCTGGACACTGATGGTTTTTTCATTCCTCTTGTCGCAAATGAATTTTTGGATCTTAGTTAATTATATAGAACTTAGAGCCCGGTCAATGGCTTCAAAAGAACTGGAGAAAGAAAATGAACATGCAAATAAAAATGATAATTAGAGTCTAAAAGGCACGTTGCTGAACTCATAATTTGTTTGTTGTGTTTAAATACTGCAGAGGTTTCTGATATGCACATCTTGTTGGGCCATATGGGATCCCGATTTGCTTATTCCCAGTAACTGCTACTGCCTGAGATTAACCAGCCCTGGCTTTCTGTGTTTCTATCAATGATCACACTGTCTAAGCTGTCAGCATAGAGTAACACGAATGATATTTCTTTCTTCTGAACTGACCTTTTACTGTGTAACATGTAAGTTTACATATATGCTTGCATATCTAATGTACATGTTACAAACCACGCCTAAAGGAACTGAACTTTTTGTTTTATCTTATTATCTAATAAATTAATACAAGGAGCTCATTAAATGCAAACGAGAAAGAGGGAAAAGGTGTTGCTAGAATGTAATTAGCAAGATACAAAGATACCAATTAACACCTATAGCAAAGAAAAAACAACTCCCCCCCCCATGGGGCAGCATCAAAAATAAAGCCACAGCTGGTTGCACACGCTGTGTGGAGTGAAAACGCATCTTAGTTTTCTATTAATATTGAAGCCTGGAGAATAAGCAGGGAAGAAGGGGAGAGTCTGCGTGCTGCCAATAGAGGGGGCTGTCACTCTAAATGCCTTCAGTTCTGCTTAGGAGAGTGGACAGCTGAGCGGAGTTTCTGTACAAGTCTCACGCCCCTGGGATGTTGTTGGTCTCAATCCTCCCTACATTTATTTCCTAAAGTTGTACTATATCATTCACTATATCACTTCCCGACAATTTTATCAACATTGATTCGAATCAAGTAATGAGTGTGACAAAATAGACATCCTATATGTCACAAATCTTTGTAACATCTTTAGTATAAAGGGCCAGGAACTCAAACAGTGTTTTGTTTAAGTTTTCAGAAGAAATGGTCAAGCCGTCCCACCTGAGTGTGACTTGATCATATGCATTTCATTTTAAAAGGAGACCGCAGGCTACCTGCAACTTTGTTCATCAGGATCTCTACAGCTGGCNGGGGTTGAGGTGGCCGCGTGGGTAAGAACCTTTGCTCTACAATCACGAGGCCTGAGTTCAGACCCCACTGCCCATACATACATAACCATTGTGTGACCATCTTTAACCCCAGTTCAAGGTGAGGGAGACAGGCAGACCATAGGAGCCTGTTGGAAATCCAGAGTTGTCAAAGCTGTGAGAGATGATCTCAGGAGACTAAGGCTGAGAGTAATGGAGGAAGACACCTGGCCTCTTCCTCTGCCTTCCATACACATGCACAAAGATCTACTCATTAGCCCCACACTCACACCCACAGTCATGCATGCACAGGTGCAAAGTGTATATGTGTGTGCGCGCGCACACACACACTATTTTTTTAAAAAATCATTAAGTGCAGCTAACAGTTACACCTCACAAGTCTATAATGAAGGCAGAGATAATAAGCCTCACATACGAAATCATGGCACTCTTGTAGCTCTCAAAACAAAGCCATCAAAGTGTTAACCTACACTAATATTACATCATTCTTTTCAAGGGTAGTATTTCTACCATCCTATTTGAATGCAATTATAAGCTTACAGAAAAATAACAAGAATGGTACATGCATCCCCTGCAAGCTATTTTCCCAGCTGTGTTGACGGATGGAACACAGCCACATTTCTTTGTGTGGATGTGCACCCCACGCACACCCTCTGAAAGCAAGCGGCTGTTCTCTGACTTCTTTCTCCCTCAGCACTTCAGTGTGCATATCTTAAAAACCAAGACATTCTCTTGCTTCATCACAGAACAATTTCCATTTTGGGAGGTGCACAACTAATAGACTGCATATCCAATATATTACAAACACCAGTTTTGTAATTGATCCAGCAATGCCTTTAATACCATGTATTCTGTCTTATATTGTATTTTGTTGGGATATTCCATAAGTTTCTTTTAAACTGAAATGGGTCATTATATTTTGTCTCTTACAGTAGTTGCCTAGATGAAGAAAATTTAACAATAAAACGTCCCTCACTTGGCTTGTGTGATGCTTCCTAAGAACGTGGTTCAAACTGTGAACCCTCAGATGTGTTTAGGTCCTCAGGAATATTATTCACCTGTCCATCAGCTAAAATGTTAATTATCTTCACATTATATTTGTCTAATTTTGTCACTATCTGTTTCTGGAATCTTTTAAGGGTGGTTGTAACTTAGCTAACCATTGGCTTAACTTTTAAAATACTACATTAGTGCCTGGGTCAAGCCATGTCTTCTGCATGTTTACCAGGTGGAAGACCTTTCTATTTTAGGTGTCCCTTTGCTGTGTAGCAGTTTCCTCTGAGATGAAATGTTCTATCAGGGAGGGAAGCTCATCAGGAGAAGGATGCTATAAAGGCCTGTGAAATAGCTCATCCTGTAGGGAAACTCTTTAAAAATGAAGAAGGAACTCTTTAAAACTTAAGAACTCAAAAGCGTTATGTTCCTGAAACTGAACAGATTACCAAAACCCCTCTCTCCCCAGGCTTATATAAGCACTACTGAGAGATATTCTGACCTAACATGTCAAACTCCCCTAAAGAGACTCAGACCAGCCAAGCCACCTGAAAGTGATAGAGGTTATCTGAGGTGCTTGGAAGAGACAAGGGCCTACAGAGCTGCCTAGAGGAAGCAGAGACCAACTAAGCTACCTGGAAAGGACACTCTCCAACTTTTGGAGCTGTCTGCATGCTTCACACTGGACTCTTTCTTTCCTGTTCTCATGAGATGTTACCCACACTCATGTGAGCTTCTTGAGATGGAGCTGTCTTTGAGTCATTTCTATCCCTGGGTGTAACCCCTCACCAATATAATAAGCCCAATAAACTTCATTGGTTCACCAAGCTGGAAGCCAAAGGAATGCTACCTTGATTGGTCCTTGCATCTTTTGTCATGGTGAGGAGGTATTTGTTCAAGTATCTCCAGGAATAGTATTGCACAACAACACTGAACTTAGCATTGTCCAAGCAAATCAAGACTTGCACTAAAGTAAGCAAAATTATAAAATGTATGAATACTAGAATGCTTTAACCAAAGTACACAGTTTCAAGAATTGGTGAATATTTTTTGTGTTAATTCACTCATATAACTTGTACAAATTTAAATTGCGTGTACTATTTGATAAGATTCTGTATCCTCTCATTCCATGGGAAGTGATGTGTATGTGTGTGTGTGTTTCAATAATGAAAACTAACTATCTTTATATCCCCATTGTCTATAAAAGCTTCATTTAAAGTTATTTAAAAACTTTCTAAAGTGTCTAGTTGAAAATACAATACATAGCACTTGCAACTGCACTGGGGTGAATAGTAAAAGAAAATTTGGATACAAACAGAAGCATCACTGACATGCCTTTCTTCAGCCAAACTATTACTAAGTTACTAAAGCTTTGATCAAAATCAAAATGACATGATTGCCCTCTATGTCACACTACATTTTACATGTCTTACTTCACACATTCACCCGAATCTATCACCACAGAAACAAATGACTTTTTAAACCAGCTAAAGATGGCAATGTCCTTCTTCTGTTTGATTTTAAAGAATGATTCTTAGGTTCTGATACATTCACTTCTTCTGTTGTTCATTTTGACCCTATTTCAATAAACTACGTCCTCTGAAACACAGTTCTACAAGCATTTATATTAAGCTGAGGCATACTTATTTCTTGTTAATCTAAAGTTCCTATCTCTTATTTTTATTATACAAAGAAATTTGGTGGGAGTGTGTGGGCGGGGGGAGAGCTTTTAGATTTTGGCTAGAAAATATTTTCTCCTAAAGTATTGACAGGCACAACCCTTCTGCAGTCTAGAGTCTAAAATTGGTAAAACAGAATCTCGTGTCAGTGGCCACCACTTGAGCTTGATATGTGTAATATTGAAGAATGTCAGCAGCTCTATAAGATTAGCCCTCTCTACTCTCCGTTTGAAGGTTTTACTCGTGTGTGTGTGTGTTCATGCATGTGTGTGTGCACACATGTGTGCATAATCTGATTGACTTCAGAAGAAGGCATCACAATCCTCAGAGATAAAGTAAGAGGAAGCTGTAAGCCATCACTCATGGGTGCTGGGAATCAGACTCTGGTCCTCTGAGGAGAAATAGGATGATGCACAGGCTATGAACTGCAGAACCATCTCTCCAGATGTTCATATCCTTTCTTAAAACCATTAAAGAACCTAAATTGAATTGAAATCAAATACCCAGAGTCTGTGAGATAAAATATTGCTTTTTCTCTTCCAAATTATTGAAGAAACAGCAGCTCCCATTTCATTTCACACAGAATACAAGCAAGCAAACACTGACAATGATTGACAGGCAAGAGGATGTTGTTCTGGCACTTTTGTTTCGAATAGCTCAAGAAAATGGTGACTTCAGGCTGGTGAGTATGGTCAGTGGAATAAAATGTCTGGTGCCATACCTAGAAGACCTGAATCTGGTCTCTGAGACTCACATATCTCAAGGAGAGTACAGAATCATAATTGTCCTCTGACCTCAAATGCACAGCAAAGATTTTTTAATGAATTTTTTAAAAACTGTTGCTTGTACATACAGTCTGGATCTGAAATGCTATTCTAAAGCATTGCCAGACTTGATAGCACACCTATAGTACTGGAGTGAGGAAGTGTAACCAATAAGGGAAGAACTGAATTGGAGGAAATAGGTCCTCGTAAGTGTCCCCTTTATTGGTATGTTGGAATTTTAGTCTAACATGGGTCTTGAGATCTTCTCTAGTATGACTACTGTTCTAATCAGGGACACACTCAATTGGAAGGCTAACAGGGATTTTGCAACCCCAGTTCACAAATGAACTGGCAGAAAGAATCACTTATATTTGACTCTGATGAAACCAGTTATGCAGCTTAAACAGCATAACAATTAAAATAGAAATTATTTTAAATAAGAAAGCATTAATGCTTAAAGACCTCAGAATTGTCAAAACTAGTGTATTTGGGCTTATCCTCTTGAGAGCATTCAACATAATGGATAGAATGCTTATAAGCCTGGATTCTTTGTGATGAGGCCCAATGCTCAATTCTGAAATAGCGTTGGAGCCAAACGCTGACTCGATAATTTCAGTACAATTATCTGGCCATACATTTAGCTGACTTCTGTCCTTAGACTATTTTGTCCTCTGGCTCGAATAAATATGTTATGCCATGTGCAATTAGAGGATGTAAAAGGCAGAGAGCCAGGACTTCATTAAGCTCAGTACAATTGATTCTGTCCCTGCTTCATAGTACATGACTGCATGTCCAGCAGAATTATGTCCGGGCCTTCGGGGAAAGAGACCTTTATTCCTCCCATGTCCTTACAAACAGAAGGCTAACAATATTAGTAAAATGTACTTACTCATTGTGAATGAGGAAAATGAGGTTAGGCAGGTCTACATTTGGAGCAGACTGACAAACTGCAGCTGTCCTGTGTCAACTAGTGATTATTGTTCTGAACCTTTGAAAGCTCTCTCTAGACCTTCCTCAGACTGGTACCCTCTCCTTCTCCCTTTGGTTCTGTAGCTTGAGAGTTCATGGTAATTTGTACTTTTATTCATATATGCTTAATGTGTTAGCTCAGTCAGGCATGTTGAATTCATACTTACACTGGGCACATGAATATACATTCCTTGAAACTACGCACATTTGTGCAGGGAATGTTTATTCTTTGACAGCTATTCTGTCTATATATTACTCAATAATTGCTGCATGTTTGCTTCCTAAATTTCTAAGCTTAAACATGTACCCTTAGAAATTCTTGCATAACAAACACATGCTTTGAAACTTAAATACAGATATTAAATAATCTTATTCTAGAGGAAGCTGCTCTGTTTCAATCTGTGATAATGTTAAATTGAGCATTTGAAGAAAAGAAAATATTATTTGGCTGTTAAAAAGGTGAAGAGGGGAATTGTGTGCAAAATTTCTAGAGAAAAGTATTTTTTTCCTAAGAAATGAAAATCTATTGAATCGGGCTAGAAATTAATTGCATGAAAGAAGATTATAGCATACGAGTCTAGAAGAATGAAAACTGAAGTACTGCTAAGCAAATCTTGGGTTTTATTCATATTTAATGATGACACAGGAGGAAGCCGGTTTATCTGCGTATCTAGTGACTAATGGAAGGTTTGTCAAACCCTACAGTTACTTACACTGTCATTCATTCCTCCTTTACAACTTGGATCTAGGGACACTAAGAATTTGTGATAATATGGTCATATATTTACACACAGGAGATGAGCAAAGAAACACAAACTGTAATGGAAGATATTCTGAAGTTCGAGGAATGTTTTCACATTGTGTAACTATGTAAAAAGAATGTAGAAAAAATAAATTTGGTGTTGAATAAAAGACATTGGGTCATTAAAATAAAACCTTGACTGAGAAATGATGCTGTGTAAAGATTTTCAGGCCTTAAAATGTGGACGGTCCAGATTTTAACAAGGTTTAAAGTCAGGTCACAAAAGGGTAAGAAAGAGTGCACGAAATGGAAAGTTCTGAAGAAAGAAGAGAGAAGATGGCAGGTACCAGCTGCACCGAACATTAGAATTGAACTGGAGTATGAATCTCCTTGGGTCTGTGTTCCGACACCCTGTTGACACTAAATACAGGCTGGTGGTGGGACATTAAGAGGTAAGGGAACCAGGAGAGAACAGAGAGGAGCAAAGAGAGTGAGCCATCCTAGAGGAGTAGGGATGTGCGATACTTTACCAATATAAGATGTAATAAATTATCAAAGACAAATATCTCACAACAAAATAACAAATGAGAGAAGAAAATCAGTGGAGTGTTACAGTTTTTATGACAACCTGTAGGTCTTCTGATACCAGTGACAGAATTGGGACAATGGAGAAGGTGACGTTTTGCTCTGTCAGTGTGGACAAGGTATGCCTATGGTTACACAGAAATAGAAAACATCAGGATGACCTGAGTTGCTTAAAATGAGCTAGAGATGTGGACATGCTTTCTGTCTTTGTTTTGGTTTGTTTTCAGGGAAATATATCTTACATACATCCTCTTTCCTTTCCCTTAGTTATAAACATAAGAAAATCATGGAAGCTACAGTGTCTGCCTTCCATTGACCAAGGTCTTTGGCAAAGGCTCTGTGTTCTTATTTACCTGGCCTGGCTGACACGAGCTACTCCTCAGGTCCACAACCACAAAGAGCGTGAACAGAAACTTAACAACATTCCTGTCACACACAGAAAAGTGAGCTATCCCTGAAACTCTGAAGACAAACTTCAGAATCATTAAGCAATTACCTGTTTGTAGGGTTCTTAGCCTTTAGGGTTAATGAGTACAGAGGGGCAGAAGGTAGGAACAAGGGTGGTGAGATTATAGTGCTGATGATACTAGACTCCTTTAAGATTAATTTTCTTCATTTTCAAATTAAGTATGATAAAATGACTGACCTTACAAGAGACTGTGAAAACTGAGATGAGACCACATCAAATCATCAAACCAGTCTTGTCTGTTTATAATTATACACTGAACAAATTGGCTTCAACCTTGCTATTTCATTGAACTAATACTTTATTTTTTATTATTTACCCGGTGTATTGTATGGGAGTGTGCGAGCCATCTAATATGTGTAGAAGTCAAAAGATAGCTTGCTGAAATAAATTTTCTTCCATCATGTGAGTTCCGGGGTTTAAACTCAGCTTGTAAGGCTTGATTGCAATCACTTTGGTCCACAGCAACCATCATGCCAACCCTGTGCTTATATTTTAATAAAACATTTCTACTAAGTATTTCAATAGTTCTCCTAATATTATTTAGAATTCTCTGCTTATAGCATCTGTACAAACTCGATAAGAACCATTTTCAATTCCATGTAATGCTTTGGAAATACTGCATACGTTATTTAGTTAAAGCCAATTAAAGTTTCTTTAAATTTCTAATAGATTCCTCACAATCAATAGAATTAGCTGGCTACTAATCAGAGGAAAAACTCTGGGTTTACTTGGCATCAGAATAAAGAATAACCAAATTTTGTGATCAAACAACACTCATGTACTCTTTCACAATATTCATTTTAATAATTTAAGGCTGTTGATATAAAAATTGAAACCATATGAAAGTAAAGTTAATGACAAAATTTGTTCATACGTAAATACATGAGTTGAAAATCCTTAGGTTGAAATATCTAAGTTCTAACTATGAAGCAGATAAGATTATTGACCTAAGTTTTGCTATCAATACAAGGAATGGTGGAGGTGTGGATACTAGAGAGATGGTTCAGGGGTTAAGAGAACTCTCCGCTCTTCCAAAGGTACCAGGTTTAGTTTCCAGTACCCACACAGTGCCCACAACTATAGTTTCAGGAAAACTTATAGCTTTCTCCAGCATTATATATTCATGGTGCACATAATTGCACCAAAGCAGGCCCTAGTACACATAAAAAATAAATCTTATAATACAAAATGGACAGTGATGATTGTTGTGACCCTGCTGCCTGAGGTCAGGGAGAACTTCCTCCTGTTGTCTGTCTGGAGGGGTGCCTCACAGTAGAATCACAGACACATTGTACTCTGCAGGGGTATCTCTCTAGACAAGATCAATAATTCCACAGGAGAAGAGTTTAACAGAGTACATTTATATAAATAGATCAAATCATCATCTTTCAACTTGAAGATCTAATTTATCCTACACCTTGTCTCAACCCCTTTTTTCCCATTATCTTTAACAACCTCTCTCCAGGTATTCAACTACACACGCAAACTTTTCTAATGATGCCAGAGAAGCCCCATTGATAGTGAACTTATTAACAAAAGAACATCCGGTTGTTATATTTTGCCTGAATGCCTCAATCTGTTCATGCTGCTGTTGTAAAAATAGCACAGACTCAGAGCCTTAGACAACAGAAATTTATTTCCCACAGATCTTGAGGTTAGGAAGTTCAAAATCAAAGGAACCCTAGATAGGGAGGTTGGAGTGGCTTCACTTCCTGGCTTACAGATGACCTCTTTCTTGCATTATCCATATACTGATGATAGATGGTTCCTTCTCTGTCACTTTCACCTTCATGACCTCATCTAAATTTAGGGACTTCCCAGTGGATCCACCTACCAATAGTATAATAGTTTAGAGACTATGTAAATTGCCAGTAACTAAGAAGAAGAATGCAGACCCAATGACACTAGAAGAAAAGAGGCAATAAATGCCTGTTCCTCGCTGTAGAGGTAAATTGCTATTAACTGATAGTAAGTCCCCATCAAGCCAGACATGATGGACCATATATCTCATCCCAGCACCCAGGAGTCAGAAGCAAAATGATCTCTACCAGTTTGAGGCAAACATGATCTCTATAATGAGTTCCAATCTGACAGGGGCTACCTTGTGAGAATTTATTTCAAAAAAATCAAAATAAAGAGGTAAACTTACTGCATAAATCACTCCAAGGGAGAAAAATGGCTAACAACATAATTATTTCATAATATCAATGATAATATCTGGCCAGCATGTAAAGATTTAAAACCACAGGCACACGGAAAGAAGAGTGTAGTCTTGAAGGCCACACACAGAGCCAGATATCAAGATATTTGTAGTTTTGCTACTGTTTAGTCAGACTTCTATAATGCAAGCTGTCACTCAACTTCTGTCTTGAGATTGCTATAACTGAATGGTCCATTAAACTGCAGGTTTGGTAACAGGCTTCTTCAAATATACCTTGTTCTTTTGTGGGGTCATATTTGTACTCCTCCTCCATTTTGATAAGGAGTTTTAAACTAATAATCATTTAAAAAGAATTAGCTTTTTCCAGATTTTGAGACTACACAGATATGTTTGTAAGGTTGAAGATTGGAAAAGCAGCTTAATGTTTTCTTCTCTGAATGATATTGATATAATGACTTTCATTTTAATAATGTGATTATGAAGTTGTATGTATATTGCTTACCCTGATTCCGGGAGTCTTTTGGGTTTCATAAGATTAGGACACACATTCCAAAGGAAACATAACAAAATGGTAACCAAGGATATGGCCTTAGAACAAAAACTGAGGAGGGTTACAATTTCTATCACTTTTGCTTCATGTCTTTCTGATTCATATCCCATTACTCAAATGATCACATTATGTGATCACATTATGTGTCACACAGGAAATGTGACAATATGGACGTTCGTGATACATTAAGCAAATAAAGCTATTTTCTGTGAAAGTCTGGCAATCTTAATCACTGAAACCCACGTGAAGATGAAAGGCAAGAACTGACTCCATGAATATGTCTTCTTACACACACACACCCACGCACATAGACACAGGCACACACACATACCATGTACATACACTCACAATTATATTAAGTAAATTTTTAAATGAAATAAGAAAATAGCAAATTCCAGCTGATGGTGCATCAGGAGAATAGTCTGAGCAAGCATATGGAAAGCCACTTCTGTATTCAAGCATGCTGGTAAAACTCGGATTGCCATTTTATTGTTTCAGTATTTCCTTTTAAACGGATAAAACTAAAAAAAAAATTGTGTGGGTTAAATTTCCCTCTCCATCTCTCTATGCAGCGTGCTTCAACAAACACAGTTACTGTTTAATGGCGTGTGTTTAACTGGTGTGTAACGGGTAAGAAAACCAAAAGTATTTTTCAGCTGATGCCTTAACTCCATTCTATAAATATGAAAACACTAAAACCCGCCTCTAAGCGTGTGGCTCTGGCTTTGGTAAGTACACCCCATCTGCGGTCTTTCACGCCTTGTTTTATCATCCCCTGTCACCAGTTTGCCATCGCATACGGTGTGATTGCTCACTCACAGGTGCGACGATGCGGGAGGACCTCATTAAAATCAATACTGAATGTAACGCACACTCGGCTTGGATGCTATATCCATACCCTTACGTTTCTGTAGTGGATTCCATTAATTGTCTCCATTGATAATTTTAACTCAGGATAACTTTTCTCAGTCTCTCTCTTCCTGTGACTAAAAATGATCAGGAGCAGCTCTGATCATTTTTTCTTCTGGAATTGCTCATCACAAGATTGCATCTGCATTTAAAGATTCAAAATCACGGAGATTTTTTTCCTCTCTCTGATGTGTTTCTCAAATCATGTGTTTGCTAAATCCTCATTTGCGATTTCTGACTTGGAGCACTAATGGCATCGCCTTGGAATTCTGCACGAAATCATCTCCACACAGCATGTAATTTACTATGCAGTGTTTATATGAGTGCTTCATCACCTTTCTGTTTCTGTTCTCTATATCTCTAAACGCTAAAGTAAGTGGAGAAAGAATGTTTATTCCTTTTCAATTAAACATTAGAGCTCACTATTAGAAGGCTGGTGAATATAGTGAATGCTTTTTATTGTGAATTTAAGATGTGCTATCAGAAATAGTCTTTATAAGCAGCCTGGTCCTACAGTTTGCTTTTTAAAGCTAGCATTACCTGAGTATTACAATGTCCTCAAAGCAAACCTGTGGTACAAGTTTCATGAATTCTTACATTTTTATGAAGAAACCAAGCACCAGAGAAATGGGCTGATATACTCAATATCTTGTAACTAGATTTCAGATTGTGGCATATATTGTATACCTTATATACATTTTAGCACAAACTATATATATACATATATATATATACATATATGTGTGTGTGTGGTTTTCAAATATGCCATACACACACACACACACACACACACA
>LOJH01013463.1:0-24804 GCA_001685095.1 Ellobius talpinus
TGGGAGCTCACCAACTCCAGCCAGACAGGGAAGGAATCAGCATAGGACCAAACTCGTCCCTCTGAATGTGGCTGACAGTTGTATGGCTGGGACAGACTGCGGGGCCACAGGCCATGGCACCAGGATTTATCCCTACTGCTTGTACTGGCTTTTTGGGGAACCCATTCTCTTTGGAAGGATACATTGCTCAGCCTAGATATAGTAGGGAGGGCCTTGGACCTTCCCCTAAGCAATGTGCCTTACCCTCTCTGAGGAGTGGATGGGGGTGGTTTAGGGGAGTAGGTGGAGAAAACGGGAGGAGGGGAGGGAGTGGGGACTGGGATTGGTATGTAAAATGAAAAATGATAGTTTGTTTTCTTTTTAAAAAGATAAAATAAAAAAGAAGATAAAACATATATATCGAAATCCCCAGTAAGCCACACTATGAAAAGCAGTAGTAAGTGAGTCGTTACTGTGTTCATTCCTGTCATCAGTTTCTTCCTCCCTTTTCTCTTCTGCATCTAAATCCATTCTTTCCTCTTCACTGTTCCGGAGAGTCCAGCACAGGCGATACAGCTGAGAGGAGACCACAGAGAGCATTAGTAAAATGCACATGTTTGCGAGAACTGAACAGTAGTCTTGGTTTTATATAACTAAAAATCTGACTGCACAAATGAGTATTATGGATTGTAACGAATATTACAATATCCAGCCATATCATGCTCCCCAAAACACGGAAACCATTTAAACTCATTTCTGTTTTTAATTCTTTGGGAAATATTTAAAAATTTAAAAGTTCTAAAACACTTTGAGTTTTATACTTTCAGAAAAGTAGGAGATTAACCTAGCCTAAATTAGACCTGGCTTCACTCATTGCCTTATTATTGTCTACTGTCAATGTTAACTTCATTGTTATTTCACTGTCCTTATTGTCTACTGTCAATAGTGACTTCATTGTTATTTCATTGTCCTTATTGTCTGTCAATAGTAACTTCATTGTTATTTCATTGTCCTTATTGTTTAGCTGATCATAGTAACTTTATTGTTATTTCATTGTCCTTCTGTTCTTTCAATTGTAACTTCATTGTTTAACTGTGAATAGTAACTTCATTGCTATTTCACTGTCTTTATTGTCTAACTGTTATTAGTATCTTCACTGTTATTTTCAGTCTGGTTAGATATTGGTTTTGCATTTAATTTTGTTGTTGTTGTTGTTACATAGTTTCTCAGGTAGCCCAGATTGACCTTGTTCTTGCTATGTAGCTGAGGATGTCCTTGAACTTCTGACCTTCCTGCTTTCCCCTCCCAGGTGCTGGTGCATCATCATTAAAAATTAATAATAAATTATGATTATTATGTTAGCAGTAAGGAAATGAACACTACATTTATTGGTTTGGAAATTATGACATGTTAGGTCAATAGCCAATACTCAGAATACATATTTAGTCATCAATTCTGTTGACATATTATTGGCAAAGTAATTTCGCAACCCTTGGCATTGACTTTCCCCACCACACCATCTACTTCCCTCCTTAAAAAATACAAACAAGATTGCTTCAAGATTGAGTGATGAATAAAAACACATAAAAAGTTATATAATGTATAAAAATGGTAGTAATAAAGAATATTAGTAATGCATATATTCTATACTATTTGTAATAAATATTAGTATAATTATGTGTTTTATATGAAAATAATGGAAAATATAAATATACATGCTTCATTAGCATATAAATATAATACGTAATATATATAATGACAGACTCTCTCCCCTACTCCCTTCTGCAAAGAAATAAACAGTCTAGACTAGAAAGTCATTGAAGAGAAATCTTAAAATTATGATAAAGATGCTGAAGTGTAGCTATTCACAGTTGATGGTTTCTGGAGGGGTTGGGGTTAGGGAAAGACTCAGTTTACTTTAAGGGGCTGGACATTGAGAATTTGACCATGTTCCAGTGAGTATATGGGCAACATAAAATGGAATTTTCATTTTTTTCTTCTTTTGATTTGGGGAAGGTCACAAGTGTTTGGGGTGGACCTGGGAGGACTGGGAAGTGAGTGCCAACAGGTACTGTATGTGAAATTCCCAAGTAATCAATAGAAATGTGTAGAAATATTTATATTTATAAAAATAAAATTATAACACGATAACTATAATATAAAATATAATATAAAATATAACATACATTTGCATACTAATATTGTTTATTACATAAAATGCAAAATGATAAATATTTGCTTGCCCTTCACAGTGTCTGCTAGTGTCCCAGAGATAATAGTGCTGAAAATTTCAATTGTCTATCTGTATGTTTTTGTCTACATGTACACACACACACACTATTTATATTCCACAAGTGATATTATAAGATCCCATATGATTTTGTATGTGTTTTTCTCACTGAATAACTTTATAGACATTCTCAAGTAATACAGCTGCCTTAAACACCTACAGAACATTTGGCACACTATTATTATCGAGTCATTTTCTTAGAAGTGGCAATTCGGGTTGTACTCCAACTTTTCCATTTCCATAGTCACTAACATTTGCAGGGAAAACCCTGATTCATATATTTTCCCTACAAGCTCCTGAACCCAAGATTAATAACTCCTAAATTGTGAGAATTAGAGTTTAATAAAGAACGCCCGGTTGCGTTCTTACCCAGCATCAATTGCCACACTTACCAATAATTTTAGATGCTGAAATTTTACTAAATCTTTACCAACATTTTATATTAGCAGTGGCAAGCAGCATTTTTATCTCAGCTTTAAAGACAAAAAGGTACCTCATTGTTCCATTTTGCCTTTTCTTGACCACTGTTACTCTGCTTTTGGAAAACATATCTATATAGACCTTCATAATGGATCTGAGTTTCTGCTCAAACCCAGAGAGGCCAGATGGACAGGTCTGTTGTGAGGTCTTTCTCCATCTACAGGACAGGAGGGACTATTCCCTTCCCAGTGTGTATAACAATGTCATAGACACGCTCTCCAACAGTTTCACGAAGGTTTTGAAATAGAATGTTCACTGTTTTTATTATTTGTGTGCAATGTGTTTGTGGGTGCATTCAAGGGCACGCGTGACAATTAGAGGAGGATTTTCTGGACTCAGTCCCCTCCTTCTACTTCTATGTGGGTCCCAGAGATTGAACTCAGCTTGTTGCTGTGCTTGCTCAGAAAGTCCCTTTCCCTGCGGAGACATCTCACTGGCCTTAAAAATGTATGCCCATTGCTTAGCCTCTTAGCAATATACTGTTGCTTTGCACATACACGATCAATTTGTTCAGTTGAAAGCTGATTGATTATCTTTTAAGTTCCTCCTAAATCTAATAGTTCAATAATCCCATTAGCCTGGCATTAGCTGAGGTTGCCATTATGCAAATATGGAAAGCAAAATGATACCGGTTTGTGCAACACTCACGTGTACATCAGGGATGGGTTTTGTTAAGAAAGAAACTCCCAGGGCAACCAACATAGACACGAAGAAGAGAATGATGGCATAATAGAGATAGTGCACTCCACAGATGATCGTGGGACAGTTACTGGCAACCAGGCAACTCCCTGTCCCATAAGAAAACTCTGCGATCATACGGATAAGGCCCAATAAGAGTCCAGCCATCAGACCCCAGAATGCTCCCTGTTAAAAACAAAACAAGAACACAACCAAGAGTGCTTAGGAAAGATGAGACGCTCATTCAGATAAGTCATAATTCATTACTACTGTGTTCTTAGGACCAACGAACTGGGAAGGATACAAACACAAACTATCAGCGGGGAGTTATCCTCTGTGGTCTTGAAATACCATCACAGTGTTGACTGTCCAACCACAGGACTCTACTGTCAACACTGACCCAAAATGAAAATTTTCTAAGTTGTCTTTTATATGTAGAATAAAAGCTTATGCTTTATTTTGTAGAACAAAGAGAATTATGATATTAATGCTACACAATATGAAGAGCCGAGCAAGTACTAGACACTAAGTGGTAGGAATCTGTCACTTTCCTGAAAATCACATGATATAGTGAACAGCTAGAAACACACAAGGGATGGGACGTAGACCTAAGCAGATCAACGATTCTCACCACAATAACAGTGAACATATTTTAATTTTTACTGTCTTTTCCAAAAGTGTTTACTCTACTATCTGCTTTGATTCCCATAGTCACTCCTATAAAGTGGGCACAAGTGTCATCCTCACTGGACAGAGTGGAGTTATTTGCTTCCGACCACTATGTTAGAGTCCTGATGGGACGTGGACAGTCCACCTCCTAAACTGTCCTCCAGCACGGCACTGTGCACAAGGTGCTTAATAAACTGTACTTTGAATGGAGAGGGCAAGTGGCAAATCACTCTATAGTAAGGACCAGACATTATGGTGACCACAGTAGAAACTGAGACAGGCCTTGAGTGTACACACGGAATAGCAAGAACACATCGTGTGACACCAGAGAGAGAAACAAATGTTTCCTCCACCTGCAGGGAAAACCCTCCCTGTTTCTCACTTACTTGTTCATTGACTCTTTTACAGAAGATGGCGAGCGCGAAGATAGCTGCAATAGGAGGCCCCAGGTAGCTAGAAATGGACTCTGTATAATGGATCAGCTGTCCACCCTGAGATACTTCTACTATGGGGACCCACAGGATGCTGGTGACAATTAACACAGTGACAAACAGCCTATAAAAATAATTCAGACATTAAACAACAGCACCATAACATATATTTGCTGACTTTTTAAATTTATCCTTGTACCGTTCATTCATGCTCAAAATAAAACTATGTTTCCTGAACTGATATGAGCCTATGCTCTGCTAATTGTCTGTTCGTTCACTGTCAACAGCTCTTATCTAAACCTGCCATAAGGCTTCAGGTAAGCTTAGTGCTTCCTAGTAAGTCGGATGTCAGCAGTAGGTTAATCATCATTAATACAATGCATATATCTCAGAAATTAATACTGTAGTAGTTTTGTTAATTGGCGGTTATTTGTATAATATTAAAGTAGAATCTATTTTATCTTTTTCTTAGTTAGAGAAAACTGAATGAGTTTCCATAAGAAAGAAAACCAGATGCTTCCCCAAGCCACTTCGATTGCTTTCCGTCACACGCTCGAGTGGTCCAGCATGACCTGGCTTCTGGATACTTTGGTAAGCTGTGTTCATCTTGTTTTCTCACTCTCTCCCTGGGGACAGTCTTATTCCTTGTTACAAAGCTGCCACATGTGTGACTTGCATGATGTTCTCACTGTTCCTGTCCCACATAGCTACGGACTCCCCTGACGCAACTTCAAGACTTCACTCAAGTGCCACCTCCACAGGGACACTTCCTGGCATTAGGTCCCTGCCATCTTTTCACTCTGATTTACTTTTGTCTCCTCCCCTACTATTTTTAGATTCTTTTCATAAAATTTATTCTGATTCTGATTCACCTGCTGCAGCTGTGTTTATCTATCTGCCCTACAGAGGCATAGCTTGCTTACCTGAAGCAAGCATTTTTGTAGTATGTATTTTTCCACATTTGTATTTTGGGAGATTGGCATTTGATAATAAAGATGAAACAGATATTGCTTTGTCATTGAGACTGAAAAAGGATTTGCCTCCAAGATGATGTATTGACTAGTGGGACCACTGTGTCCTGAAAATCAGCCCGGAAAAACAAAGAAACAAAACTATGGCTTTCCATTTTCTTCTCTGACAGTCTTTCTCCAGTTAATATCGGGGACAAGTGAGGTCCTTCAGGTTTCCATCTCCAAGTGTTTAATGTATTAAAGCTATTGCTACTGTCAAAAGCAAGGAGGAATATGTAACTAGGTGGCGAGTTTCCCTTGATACCAACTTCACAAGAAAGCGGGCAGTGCCCTTCCGAGACTGGTCTTTACAGACACTGCGCTTCTCAGTATTCTGTGGGAGTGCTTCTAGCCCCAAACCACAGTGAGAAATCATGGAGAGCAGGCAGGTCCCACATAAGGAAGAAGAATAGGATCCCAGTTTCTCTTCTAACTAGCTGAGAAGTTCAGAGGATGAACTTGAAGTGGCGCTCCACAGGTAAATGATTACTTGTTTTCATTAACGAAAAAACATACTGTAAGTATATTATTCAATATTGGTAACTATAAAGGAAAATTACTGCTCTTTTACCTTACCACCTATTTTACCAATCTATTTTTTTCTAAGTCAAAATAAATCATAATCACGGAGAGAGTTAAACCAAAGCCACATGGCCATGAACAGTAGAGCGGATGAATGCTGAGGTTTTAAGATACTGAATGCCATACAGCAAGGGACTGAAAGAAAATGCTCATGGAAACAGGGCTGCATGCCATAAAATAAGTTGAGCCAAAGACACCATCTATCATGAAATGTATGCCGATTTCCTGTATTTTTGATAATCTAAAGCAGGAAGACTCAATTAATAGCATTAGATGTTCCAGTGGTTAACTCTGGAGAGGCAGGAACTGAGGGGAGTTCTGGGTGGATCATAATTATTACCGTTCTTATAGCATGTGTATTAATATTAGTGATTAACTCTAATGTGCAGTAACTACGCGTCGCTCCTTTTGAGACACACCACTGAGCTGTGTACTTGTTATCCATGCCCTCTGGATGTTGTACTTTAAACTCACTGTACAAAATGCTGTCACAGTGTTGGGTCTACTTGACAGCAATGAAGAGGAAAATAGGGTCTTTCTTAACTATTCTCCCTGGCTGTTTGTTTTTACTTCATGTGTCTTCTGGACTCGCAGACTGCTTAGGGATTGTTTGGTTGACGTACCCTCTAAGGAACTTCTAGAAGTAGTCTCTTCCCCAAGTCTGTCCCTCCCTAACATCTAATCCTTCACGAACATGAAGTTGGTACTCTCATTTGTAATAGTGACAGAATTCATCGTCCCTGGCCCATGGTAGTCTTGAGTGAATCTGCAGACGAAGCATGAAGAGAAGACAGTGATTGGTGAAGATGTGATTGGAGGGGGTTGTGAGAAAAAAAGTCAAAACAAAACAAAAAAAATCACCTGAAGCCCTTAAAACATGAAAAAGCAACCATCTCATTCAAATAGCCTCAAATTTTGTATGTGTAAAGAGAATTAAATTGTTCCTAGTGTTCCTTCTTCCACTGTAGAATGATGATTATTTTCACTGAAGTCAAGGATATGCATACTCTAGTTCATCACTCTGGCTTCCCTTCCTGAGGGGAGTCCTAGGCAGAGACCAGCTTCCCTCACCGTCCGGCTATCAGGAGCTCTCTCTCAGATGCCTTCTTCCTCATCTTGGTGTAGAGGTCCACGGTGAAGAGGGTGCTGGCGCTGTTGAAGATGGAGGTCAGGGAGCTCATGAGGGAGGCCACCATGACTGACAGCATCAGGCCTCGAAGTCCTGGGGTCAGGAGAGGTGAAGCTCTGGTTAGTGGCTGCGAATACTTTTCTTTGAGTGCCAGGCTAAAAAACAGGGAGTCGCTTCAAGACAATGGGTTTGTCTGGAACACTGAGTATTTGAGCAGATACCCAAATCGTGTGGCACTTCCTGCATAATTCCCTCCTCAATATCACACAATGGGGGAATTTAGTCCCTAATGCAAACTCAGATGCTTGCTACTGGAAACTAGTCTTAGAATAGAGTAAGCCCTGTCATGCCATCTTTCTTTGCAGCGATCTCCTGACTAAACAAAGCTTTAGTGGAAAAATCTTGTTAATGATTCTGCTGTTTCTGGAGAGGACAAAACCAAGGATTTGGAACAATTATAGGGACCTGATGCTCTAGTTCACTCTGGTCCCACATTTGCTAGGACAGAGGATGGGGGTAAGTGGTTCCAGATCTGTGGGCTATGTTTCCTTCACTCTGAAAATGTTCATGTGTGTCAGGATGGAGAAAGGGCCATGGAAGTGTTAACTCAAGTTTGCAACTGGTCACAACTGAGTTCTCTACCTTGATCTGCTTCAATTCATCACCATCAATTTCCAGCATCTTAATACTTTACTTACTTCACATGCATGGCTTATTTTATATATCTGGAAACTGAAATGTTAATTGCAAATGGTAGGGGAACTTATTTTTGCAACTTCACCAATGTTTCTGGACTCCCAAGTTAGTGTCTGGGACATAATACATTCAATAAGTGATTGTAAATTAAATATATTGAGATCTAATGTCTGAGTGTTACTGGCCCATAATTAACCTTGATTCTTCTGGATATATATGTTTGTGGTTAAGCAATGCTTTGCATTAGCAAAAAGAAAGTTAAGATATTCTTAATTTTCTTCGAAGAGTCTTGAGCCTAAAGAATCAAGATTCTTCTACCAGAAAACATCTGCTCCAACACTGATATGTCTAGGCTCAGCATACAGTTGGCAACATGTAAAAGGGGCCCAAGAAATACTGATGAACAGGGCTGAGTTAATGGAAGTAAAGTCATAATTGCTGAGGATTATACCACAACCATTTCTAAGCTCATCTACAGACCAAGCATCTGAAGCTGTGTGAGCCCAGGTTTTTACTTACCCATGGGCATCAGCTTCAGCACCAACATTGGGTAGGCATAGTTAGTGCAGCCAATGTCAACACCACATTGCTTTACACACTCAGAAGGCACAACACAGGCCACCATATCTGGGGAGATATTCACAAGTTAGTTCAGTGAGCTAGATTTAAGCAGGCGTAGTTTGTAACCATTGGACAAAGAGGTAAGATCATGAGTGGGAGAAAAGACATTTGCCTGGAAACAGGGATTCATGTTTGAATTTTATGTCGAAGATCTGGTACTTTTTTACCCAGACCATGCCTTTGGTCCTTCCTCATTTTCATAGATGTCGATGGTCTGACCCAACAGGCAAGACTGTCCCTCAGATATGACTTAGCTAGAGCTTCAAAGCATGTGGAAGGAGCTGATCGCCGTTCAGAATTTCACGAAAACTCACTACCAGGGAAGCATCTGATGATCTTCACCCTCCCTCTTCTCCTCCAAATCCACTGCACTAGTCTCCCCCCAGTTCTGTAGCATATCACCCGCCATGCCCCCCTTTCCTGTCTGCCCCTACCTCTAGTGGGTCTTGCAGCCTTCCATACTACCCCATCCCTTTGTCTCAGCTACCAAATCTGGGGGCCTTCTCAAGAGTCCCACCAGCCACAAAGGCCAGTGAATCAGGTAGACAATCTTCATTCTTCCTCCTCTGTTCCAAGTCTAATCCCCCATTCCCAGCTCTGTTGCAGACCAACTAACTGTTCTAGGCCCTCCTTCCTCTCTACCTTCATTCTCAGAGGACTATATAGATCCGGATGGCACACCCTCTTTTCCTCCTTCCTGTGGTTCTCCCCAGCTTTCCCTTCTAACTCACTCACATTCTGTCATCTCCCAAAAGCTAGAAAAACATTCTACCCAGAAGTGTAATGGCCGCAACTGGCAGGATTGAAGAAGCACTCCTTACCCGGCATCCTACAGACACCACACTTTCCTAAGAACCAGAGAGAGCAACAGAAACTAAGGGACAAAACACTCACCAAAGTCAAGAGCAGATATTATTATCAAGAATTACAATGATCTCAAACTCAGATACCTAGATACCAGCATAAAAACACAATCAATATCAGCCATGGCAATATGTCTCCACTAGGGACTAGAAATTCTACTAAAGTAGGCAATATAGCTGATGTGCAAGAAAAAGACTTGAAAGCAGCTGAGCCCCCTTCCACTCTGGTGACTCTAGCTTGTGTCAAGTTGACAAACAAAAGCAGCCAGTACAACACCAGAAATCTCGGGCATTGAAGAGAAGATAGAAAAAATAATATTTTGGTAGGGGAAAATGTTAGCTCTTTAAAAAAATTCAGGCATAAAACATGCAGGAAATCTGGAACACTATGTGTACTGGTTACTTTTATGTCAGCTTGGCAAAAGTTAGAATCGTCAGAGAGAGCCTCAATTAAAAATTCTTCCATAAGATTAGTCTGTAGGCAAGCATGTAGGATATTTTCTTAATTAGTGGTTAATAGAGGAGTGTCCAGTCCATTGTGGGTGGTGCCACCCCTGGACTTGTGTTCCTGGGTTCTATAAGAAAGCAGACTGAGAAAGCAAGGAGAAGCAGGCAGTAAAAAGCACTCCTTCATGGCTTCTGCATCAGCTTCTGGCTTCAGGTTCCTGCCCTGCTTGAGTGCCTGTCCTGACTTCCTTATGTGATGAACTGTGATGTGGAAGCATAAGGCGAATAAATCCTTTCTTCCCCAAGTTGCTTTGGTCATATTGTTTCATCATAGTAATAATAACTGTAATTAAGACACTATAAAAAGCTCACGTCTACTAATAATAGGAATAGATGAAGAAGAAACCCAGGTCAAAGTCACAGAAAATATTTTCAACAAAATTGTAGAAGAAAATTTCTCAAACCCACAGAGGAGGTGTCTACTAAAGTACAAGAAGGATGCAGAACACTAAATAGATTGGACCAGAAAAGTGATTTCCCCAGGGCATATAATAATATAATGTACAGAACAAAGAAAGAATATTAAAAGCTGCAAGGGGAAAAAACCAAATAATCTATAAAGGCAGACCTATTGGAATAACTTCTGAATTTTCAGTGGAGACTCTAAAAGCCACAAGGGCCTGAATGAATCTTCTATAAACTCTAAGAGAATACAAATGCCAGCCTAGATTACTATACCCAGAAAAGCTTTCAATCACAATAGATGGAGAAAGACATTTCTTGATAAAACCAAATTTAAACAGTATCTATCTAGAAATCCAGCCCTACAGAAGGTACTAGAAGGAGAACTTCTACCATCAGGTGTTAACCACACCCAAGAAAACACAAGGAATAAACAATATCAGATCATTAAATCAAAAGAGCAGGGAAAACCCACACCATAACAACCAAATAATAAGAATCAACAAACTGCTCGTTGATAATGTTCAACACCAATGGTCACATTTCACCAACGAAAGGACACACACTAACAGAATGTATTGGAAAACAGGTTCCATTCTTCAGCTGTATCCAGTAAACACACTATTACATCAAGGACAGACATAGGGTAAAGGAATGGAAAAAGTTATTCCAAGCAAATGGACCTAAGAAACAAGCCAGTTTAGCCATTATAATATCTGGCAAAATAGACTTCAAAGCAAAACTAATGAGAAGATATGGGAAATGACACTACATACTCATCAAAGGAAATATCCAAGAGGATTTTTGCAGTTCTTAAGCATGCACTGAACACAAGAGCATGCAAGTTCATAAAAGAAAAACCACAGCAGCCTAAATCACTTATTGACTCTCACCCCTCGCACACTGACAGCTGGTGACGTCAGTATCCCACTCTTGCCAATAGACAGGTTATGCAGACAAAAAACAAAAAAGGGAACTGCTGGAGATGAATGATGCCATAAAACAACTGAACCTTCCAGATATTTACAAAAGATTGAACCCAAATATGAAACAATATACCTTCTTCTCAACAGCTCATGGAACTTTCTGCAAAATTGACCACATATTTGGACATAAAGAAATCTCAACAGATACAAGGAAATTGAAATAACCCCCCCTGCATCCTATCAGATCAAAGTTGGATATCGGCAACAACAGAAACAACAGTGAGCTTACAGATTCATGAATACTGAACAACGCACTCACTACTGAATGAAAAGTGGGTGAAGATGAATATTAAGAAATAAACTAAAACCTTTTTAGAATTGAATGAAATGAAAACAATATAGCCACATCTTAGGGACACAGCGAAGGAGTTTTTAAGAAGCACATTCACAGCATTAAATGTTTACATAAAAATCGGGAAAGATCTCATATTAGAAACTAAACAACACACTTGAACGCTCTAGAACAGGAAGAAGAAGAAGTAACACCCAAAAGGTGTAGGTGACAAGAAATAACCTAACTCAGGGATGGAAGCCATGAAAGAGAAACAAAAATTACAAAGAATCAATGAAACAAAGAGTTTGTTCTTTGAGAAAATCAATAAGATTGCCAACCCCTTATCCAAATTAACGACAAGGTATTGCAGGATATTTGGTCACACTGTGTACCCTGAGATTTCATTATTTACTAGAAAAACCTGCCTCTAGCTTTGGTGTGGCCCAGCCTAGTACATACCATTAACCCATGAGCTTTCTGTTTATTATAAAGAGGATTAAATATTATACTAGGTCAAGAGGTGGAGCAAGCAACTAGTTGATGGGAAGTAGCCATAGAGAGCAAGAGGGCATCAGGAACACAGATTGAGATGCACAGGAAGTAGTAGGGAGGGACTTTGAGTTTGGCAGTCCCTATTTGTTTGGGACAGTGGAAGAGAAACTCTGTTTTTTGAGTCATCAGTGAAGGGGGAAGGTGAGCTGGCTGCTTTCTCTGCCTTTCTGAGCTAGCAAGTTTTCACCCCAGCATCTGGCTCTTTATGAGTAAAATAAAAGAACAGAGACTTAGTTAAAACATTTGTCTCCCTAGGAGGAAGTGGTCAGGCAGCAGTTGTGGAGGCACAGTTAGTGGCTGAGGCAGTAATAAGATCAGGTGTAGCTACAGATAAAACAATTGGTGCCCAATATGGGGCATAACCACATGGATAGAGAAATAATGCCAGGTGCAGACAACTGAGAAGCAATCAGATTTGGTAAGGCACCTGGGAAGTCCTTAAAGAAAGAGTTAAGTAATATTAAAAGGAATAATCTTTCCCATGTTAAAGATGGGAAATACTACAATGCAGGGCATTAGGACCCTGTGTAGTGCTACTTTAATGGCTTGAAAATGGAAGCAGTAAATGAGGGAAAAAATGAGTTAGCTGGGATTGACATAATGCTGATAATTATTATCAATCTGGTAATTCATATTTTATCTTTAATAGCCAGAGTGTATTATTCTGCCAAATGTGAAAAGTGGGTTGATAATATACATGCCTTACAAAGACTTACAAATGAAAATAAGAAAAATACTCAGACACAGACAGAGCAATTGAGATAAGAATCTACAGCACCACTGCATGATGAAACTAAAGAAGGGAGACCCAAGGTCATTAGAAAACCAACCTTAATTTATCAGTAACTATATAAGAACTACCAGGAGATGACATTTACCCCTGAAGTTATAAGGATGTTAAATGGAATCCTATAGAAATATTATATTGAGGAAATAGTTGTTTCATATGGTATGCATTCACCCTATATGAAGAAGATGTTAAATTCCTGGGCAACTCAACAGAATCATCTCCCAAGACTGTAAAGGTCTGGCAACAGCAATATTGGAAGCTGTCTCATTTGCAGTGGTTTACACGGTAGAAAGAGAGAACTAGGGCCAGAGAACAATGAATAGGGTTATAGGTATTAATATTTTCCAAGATCAGTTTCTCGGTGAAAGCAAATATGCTAAATTGACAGATTGAATTTGATGGCCAAACCCTAGTGCTATGTCATTTAGTGCCTTTAAATGCTTTGGGACAAGGTTGAAGAATCAGGAAAGAAGTCTAAGTCATTCACTAAAAGTATACAAGGCACAAAAGAAGCCTTCACTGATTTTTTTTTTGCAAAGACTGACTTCATCTGTAAATAGAATAATGTCAGGTTCAGAAGTCAGACAAATATTAATTGAATCTTTGGCTTTTGAAAATACTAATTCATAATGTAAAAGGGCGGTTAGGCCTTCAAAGGCAAGATTATCACCAACAGATGAGTGGATTAGAAAAACAGCTGATGTTACATTTCACACTTATGATGATGCTTTGATAGGAGAAATAATTTCTAAAAGTTTTAAGAAAAATCAAAATGTCAGATGTTTAGTTGTGGTAATCAAGGTCATTTGAAAAGGGATTATAGGTAAGGTGTTCCTAGGAACAATGATGTTTTTCTAGAGACATACCAAACAGAAGGCCCCAGGTCTATGCAGGTATGGCAAAGGACAGCATTGAACTGATGAATGCATATCAACAATGGACAGGCAAGGAAACCCTTTGCCATTGGGAAGTGTCCTAGGGGGCCTCCCACAGGCCCCTACATCAAATTTGATTCAACCATTCCCCTGTCAGCATCAGAGAAACTCATCCGCAGAACAAGTGAAAGATGTAATGCCTGTTGTGAAAAACAACACTGCTCTGAATGTATTATTATATATGAAAAAACCCTCTACATGGTTACTAGAAAGGCAGCTAATTTCCAGTGGGGACAGGAACACAGAGCAGCTTTTGAAACTGATGGTAAGCTCTTCTCCAAGCGTGCAACCCTGACCAATATTGAACCAGATGATATCCTAATTATTGGTGAATTGGCAACTGGGGACTCTTTATAAAGCAAAAATGATTCCACCAACATTTGCCTGTTGGCTCCTGTTGCCAAAGGTTTCCATATACAGGGAATAAATATTCTCTTTGAAAAACAAATTTGGACATTTTATGCGGCATGGAGAACCTTATTCTCAGCCATCGCCAACCACCCTATAGTTATAAGAGTGCCCCTTGCAGTGAAGGATTGGATCTACTCAAAGACAGAGTCCTTCGCAGGCTTAGTCATGGAAGGAAAGGTGTTACCGTGGAACTGGTCCCTATGTGAATTCCTTCATGACCAGAATGTGGTAGCAAAGGGGTCTGTGCCTTCCTGCACTGAGGAAATAGCTCAGTAGCCTATAACTCCATCCCTAAACCACTCCCCCTTCCCCTAAAAAAAGGGACCATTGCACAGTGGGGACCGACATAATGATCACAACATTTGACTCATGCATGGTTTATTAATGGATCACCACCCACTGATGGAACCAAAGCTATCTGGAAAGCGGCAGCCTGTAGACTGGGGGATGGACTGGCCAGTTACTGTGGAAGGAATTATCAAATCTGCACAGCATGCTGAAATATTAGTAACACGATTGGCTATAAGACAAACAGCTAAGGAAGGCAAAAGTAGAATCTGTATCTTCTCCGATTCATGGCGTGTGTGCAATGGTGTAACTATATGGTCATCTAAATAGAAAACCACTAACTGGCAGACAAACGACAAAGTTATCTGGCCATGGGAGCTATGACTGTAAATGACAAAACCTTGCGAAACTTAGAAAAGGCATCAGATTTTCTGTAGCCTGTACAAGCAAGGCAGACAAAACATGTAAAAACAATAAAATAGGGGACACATTGCTAATATGTTTAGTTAAGACTAGGATATTAAAATTTGCCAGGGGAGTGGGACCAGAATCAATCCCTGGTGCATGAACTGGCTTTTTGGAACCCATTCCATATGGTAGGATGCCTTACTCAGCCCTGATGCATGGGAGGAGGTCTTGGTCCTGCCCCAACTGAACTTGTTGGGCTTTGTTGACTCCCCATGGGAGGCCTTACCCTTTCTGAGGAATGGTTNGGGTGGGTTGGGTGGGCGTGGGGAGAGGAATGAGAAGAGGAAAGGGGAACTGTGGTTAGTATGTAAAATGAATAAAAAAATTAGAAAAAAGTCACTATAGTGAAAATATGTCTCACATTCTCAGTGTCATTTCAAATGCATTAATGTACCAGGCAATTATGTGTTTATATATTTGTTATCACTGTTAAGTTTTATATCAGGTTAAAGTAATATTTATATCATGTATAATAAATATAATATTCTATGGTGAAAAAATAAATAAAAATAAAATTTGCCAGGGAGCAAATTTAGAACAAACCAACAAGAATGATAGATTACATATTCAAAAACCTTGGAATTTTACTCCTAACACTAAAAAGGGGGGGATGGAGAGCCAAATTAAATTAGGATTAGCCCTTTAGGAATAACTTTATATGGCATCATAGCCAGGCGGTGGCTCACACTTTCAATCTCAGTACTTGGGAGGTACACAGTCCTTAATGCTAAAACCTGGGAGGAAAAGGCAGCATATAAGAATTACAATGATTTTTATTTAAAGCTACTTGCAAAAGGCAGGCTGAAATTCATAGTGAATGTCCCTTGTGATCTAAAAACAGATTTTATCCTTGATATTTTACATAAAGAGAAAGGGGAATATAGGTATATTTATCAACATACACTGAGGTATACTTAGTGTTAAAATTTCAAAGAATTTTTTTAATTGAAAGAATATTTTTTCTGTTGCCAAAAAAAATAGAAAAAAAAAGTTTGG
The DNA here is from genome assembly GCA_001685095.1 of Ellobius talpinus. Lineage (NCBI taxonomy): Eukaryota > Metazoa > Chordata > Mammalia > Rodentia > Cricetidae > Ellobius > Ellobius talpinus. Next base: position 16,038 of record LOJH01013463.1, read on the forward strand.
CCCTAAGAAAGATATGACCTGCCAATAGAGGAAGAGAGGAAACACCCCAGAGTTAGGGTTGGGGCAGGAACAAAAGCATCCAACTAAAGAATCTAAAGACCGCTGGACAAGTGAATCATCTGCTGAAAAAGGACTGATCATCAGGAGAAAATGTCCCAAGAAAAAGAGTTACTTGGCCTGATGGTATCACCCACCTCCAATAGGGTAGACGGTTGTGAAGCTTCCCAAATACTTGTTTCTGCTGCCCTCTACAGACATAAGTGGGAAATGGTCCTTATGTGGTCCCAATTCGATTAATTAATGCTGACTTTGGGGTTGTGGCATGGCTCTCTCTTTCTCTAAACTCACACATGCTTGTTAAAGGAAAATCCAAAATCTCTATCTCATATCAGAAGAGCCACCTGGTATGGGACATCCAAAAACAAAAATAAGGGACTATTCTATTGCCACTAATCTCGTAACCCTGTGGTTTGACTCTTTAAACCTTTTCTTAAGGTATAAATAGTTTCTCAAAATCTATAAGATTATTATGCATATGTAACCTTTCCATCACGATATTAGTGGTCATATAGAGTACTAATTCTAGAAATAAACTTCATCTAGCTTTCTGTACACATTGAGTCTGAAGGAGGTAACTAGAAACTAAATTTGTGTAGGCCGGATAGACTTAATAGATTATGGTCCTCTAACCTTTCAGAGATCTGCTGAATATGGCATTTAAAATGTTTAAGTTTTCTGCAATGAACCATGACCATTCTTAGCAGTGACCTTTGAGGTCTCCAAGAAGATGAAGCCCTGAAACAACAAGCCCACCTGGATTGTGGTAACACCACTAAGCCGACAAACATCACCTAAAGATCAGCTTCAGTTACAAACTGCTCAGGAGTTCACAAGAGACCGACACATTTTACAGAACTTTGAACTCAGAAATACTTTTAATCCTAAAACTGCCAAACACAACCAAGTTGGACATTGTGGAAAGCTTGGCAGAAATAGCTTCATTATTGTGAATAGTTTTACTGTGTTAGAGTTAAAACCTTTCCTATTTATCTAGACTAAAAAGGGGAAATGTTGCAGGACATTTGATCACACTGTTAAGCCTGAGATTGCATTATTTACCGGAAAAAACTGCCTCTGCTGTGGTGTGGTATGGCCCTAGTACACACCCTTAATTCCAAAAGCTTTCTGTTTATTGCAAATAGGATTAAATAAAATCAACCATAGGTCAATAGGCAAAGCAAGTAGGTATAAAGAGGGGGTCAGGAAGACCAACAGAGAGATGCCCAGGAAGTAGTGGGGAGGGACTTTGAGTTTGGCAGTTCTTTTAGGGTTGGGATGGTAGAAGAGACGCTCTCTTTTCTGGGATGTCAGAAGAAGGAACGTCAGCTGGTTGCTTTCTCTGCCTCTCTGAGTTAGCAGGGTTTCACTACAACATCTGACTCCCGAGCTTTTATTGATAAAATAATAGGATAGAGACTTAATTAAAACAATGTTTGTCTTCCTACTTGAGGTGGCTGTGGCAGCTGCAGAGGCAGCGGGAAGATCAGGTGCAGCCACTGTGCCACAGATATAAAAACAACACGAAGGTAGAGAGAGAAGATGCAAATTAACAAATTTAGAGATGAAAAGAGGTACATAAAAGTAGATACTGAGTAAATCCAGAGAACCATATGGACATACTTCAAAAACAATTTCCCAATATATGGCAACTGCAAAAGTTATATCAAGATCAGGCAAGCAATTTCAATAAATGTATTAACTCCTAGTACAATAGAAGTAGCCGTTAAGACTCCCAAGGGGATAAGAAAAACTTTAGGGTCAGATGGTTTCAGTGCAGAATTCTACTATAGCTTCAAAGAATTAACACAAAAATTCCTCAAATTACTCTACAAAATAGAAAGATAAGGACTATTGCCCAATTCTTTTTATGTGGCCAGAATTACAGTAAAACTCAAACCACATAAAGACCCAACAAAGAATTACAGACCAATTTCCATTATGAATTTAGATGCAAAAATTCTCAATAAAATATTTGCAAACCAAATACAAGAATACATAAAATCATCATCCACCATAATCAGGTCAACTTCATCCCAGAGTTGCAGAGATGGTTCAGCATATATAAATTAAAAAATTAATCCTCTATATAAGCATTCTGAAACATGATTATCTCATTAGATGGAGAAAAGGCTTTTGGCAAAATCTAACACCCTAGAGCAGTGGTCCTCAATCTTTCTAATGCTGTGACCCTTTAATACAGTGTCTCATGTTGTGGTGACCCCAACCATAAAATTATTTTTGTTGCTACTTTAGAACTTTAATTTTGCTACTGTTGTGAATTATAATGTAAATCTCTATGTTTTCTAACGGTTTTAGGCAACCGTTATGAAAGGGTCCTTTAGCCCCCAAAGGGCTCAAGACCCACAGGTAGAGAACCACTGCCCAAGAAAGATTAGGGTACAAATGACATATCTCAACATAATAATGGCAGTTTACTGCAAGCCCATAATCCACATAAACTTAAATGAAGAGAAATCCAAATCATGTCCACTAAAAACAGGAATAAGAGAAGGTTATGCTCTCTCCATATTTATCAATGAAGCGCTAGCTAGAGCAACAAGGCAAGTGAGGGAGATCAAGGGCTATAAATCAGGAGGGAAGAAGTCAGAGTATCTTTATTTGCAGATGGTATGACAGGATACATAAGTGACTCTAAAATTTCCATCAGGAAACTCCTATATCCGCTAAGCACGTTCAGCAAAGTAGCTGGATACAAAATTAACACACAAAGATCAGTAGCCTTCCTATACACAAGTGAGAAATGGACTGAGAACAAGATCAAGAAAACAAAACCTTCCACAATAGACTCAAAATACATAAAATACCTTGGGGGTAATTCTAACCACGCAAGTGAAAACGTGAATGATGAAAACTTTAAGACATTGAAGGTAGACATTGAAGAACTTATCCGATGATGGAAAGATCTCCCATGCTCATGGATCAATAGGATTAATACAGTAAAAATGTCCATCCTACCAAAAACAATCTACATATTCGTTCAATGCAGTCTCAATCAAGATACCAGCACATTTTTTCACTGAACGTGAGAGTATAATTTATACTTTAGAGGTCCTTTGGGTATATAATATGGCTTCCATTTGTGTGTGTGTGTGTGTGTGTGTTCATGGGATCCCTCTGTGTACAGTCTTGTGTGTCTAGGTGTCTGTATGTGTTTCTTGTGCTTTCTATTTTGTTCTTCTCTTTTCCTTGTTGTATTTCCTATTTCAATCTGATTGCTTTCTCTTCCTTTGTTTTATTCCTTTGATGCCGGGTTTTCTAACAGGAGACATAAAAGGGTGTGGATTCAGATAGGAAGAAAGACGTAGAGGGATTGGGAGGAATTGGGGAGGGGAGAAAGCAAAATCAGACTATATTGTATGAAAAGAAACTGTTTCAAATAAAAAGAAAAAAATCAATTGAATTTTTCAGCTTTTCAGAAATTAATCTATCAGCAATACTTAGTTCCATGGCAGAAGAAATCTATTCAAATCCACCTGTTTCAGGGATCCAAGAAGTAGGTCCATCTTGCGTACCTTCCCACACTCAACACCAGCAACTCACCAATTCATCCCTGAAAAATCCTACCGCACCCTACAGCGTCCTTCTACAATATTCTCCAGACTTCTGAACACAGGACTTGCTATTTCAGATATCTCAAAGGACACAAGGAGAGTATAAAGAGAAACAGCGTTGGGCATGCCAAACCGGTCTTCCTGCCTCTAATACCCCGGTACGAGCTGTCTTTCATCCTTGATTTCTCCTTTTATTTTTACCTAGAACAGGTTTCCTGTTTTATTAAGGTTTTGCTATATCTTAAAAATACTTGGAGTTGGAGAGATGGCTCAGCAGTCAAAAGCACTTGCTGTTCTTGGCAGAGAGAGGGCTTGGGTTTGGTTCTCAGTATCCACACAGCAGCTCACAACCATCTATAACTCAAGTTCCAGAGATCTGATGCCATCTCCTGATCTCTGCAGATACCAGGCATGCATGTAACACACAGGTATACATGTAGCAGAACACCCATACACAGAAGATAAATTTTAAAAAGCTTAAAAACACATATAGGACTTAAGCATAAAATCAAGATTAAGTGTATCTGTGGCTTGCCTGTGTACAGAATGCGGCTGATCATCCCTGGCATTACCATGAAGAATAAGGGCAGCAGCTTCAGGTACCCACACACTATGCAGGCAGCCTTCACGTGGGACATGTTCTAGCCACATAAGCAGCGCTGTACAATGACCTGCCAGGGAACACAACAGAGTGAGTGAGACAACCAGAAATTGATGTCCAAGCTCCCTTTCAGGGCTTAAAACTTCAGTAAGAAATTATGGCACTGGTGGAAACTAAGGGGCGTTGGAGGAATATGATGATTTAAAGAACAGTTTAATTAGTATGTTATGTGGCTTCATGCTTCAAGTTGTCTTATCCCTCTTATAACGGTATGAATATGAGCAATGTATGTAGACTTGGTACATGGAAGTCAATACATGTTAGCTATAGTTATGTTTAAAAGCTCCTGGGGAGATGTGTCAGTGGCCGAAGGCACAAGGACCCACGTTGGGGTCCACAGAACCCACGCAAACCTGGGGAGGTGGCATGTGTCTGTAGGCCCTGTGCTCTTATGGTCAGTGGGGAACAGAGATGTTAAAACCCTTGGGAACTTGCTGGCCAGCTAGCCTGGCATATGAAGCAGTGACCAGGAGACTCAGACGGAATGTGAGGGAGGACTGATACCTGTGGCTGATCTCTGACCTCTACAGGTGCAGTGTGACAAGCACATGCCTGTATTCATGAGACTGCATAGTGTCCATAATAGTCCTATTAGTAGTAATACAGATGCATGCTGTGTTTTAGGCTGTGAATCTAATATAGCAGGCATCATCAGGATCTTCCTACTATTATGAGGTAATTGACTCTGGCTAGTCATACCTATTGCTATGGGAACACAAAAATCAGGCAGTAAGTAGATCACTGAGACATCCATGTAGATTATTTCCAGAATGTTCTGAGAATACCTAGCTATGAATCATATTTAGTTATGATGATCCTCAGAGAAGGATGCATATAATTTTAAATTCCTACTGAGTTTGTGCAAATCTCTTAAGAGTTCTGTAGAAAAGCAGACTTTATAAGACAATCCCATGACATCTTATATACTTCTCTTTCCTCCCCTGCCTTTTGCAGTGCTGGGGTTCAAATCCAGGGTCTTGGCAGGTGCTCAAAGACTGTATATCCCACGCTCCTCATAAAACCACAGTTTCTTGGTATTTTCTTCTAAAACATAGTCAAAAATAGGGATCATCAGTCCAGAGGCAGCACTGCCCACAGTGAACTGGAATTTCCCACGTTAATTCTCAATCAAGAAAGCGCATGATGGGCTTGTCCACAGGCCGATTTGGTGGGGGCATCACGGGCTTTTCCACAGGCTGGCTCGGTGGGGGCATCTTATCAACAGAGGTTTGTTCTTCTAAAATAACTCTAGCTTGTGTCAAGTTGACACAAAACGATGCAGTAAAAACTGACTCATTTCCAATCGACACACAAACACATCACTGTTAACCTATAACCTTTCCCATCTTGTTTATCCACCAAGATCTTATACTAATATTAATATCACAGTTAAAATATCCTAATTTTAAAAGTCCCACAGTCTTTAAATTTTCAAACATTTTGAATGTTTGGTTTCCTAAAAATTTCAAAGTCTCCCTTTTCCTTCTGTTTTTTTTTATTTGAAAATGGAATTTTTCCATATAATATACTCTGATTATGGCAGCCCCATTTTCTCCCAGATCCTCCCCAAATTTTCTTTTAATGTATAAAGTTACTGTAAAATAGCCACAGACTCTCTAAAATTCCAAAGTCTCTTGACTGTGGGATCTCAAAAAAAAAAAAACCAAAAAAAACAAACCCAAAAGTATGTAGTTCTTCACCGGAACAGGAAGAATCACAGCCACAATCAGATCAAAGCTGAACTGAGAGTCAAGAGCACATAACAAGCTCAGTGCTTGCTGCCTGGCACCATTCGTCTCTGAGCTCCGGGTGGCTCTGACAGCAGCTCTTCACTGGACCGGCCATCTGAAGCTGTACTGGCTGATTTTGTGTCAACTTGACACAAGCTAGAGCTACCAGAGAGGAAGGAGCCTCAGCCGAGGAAAGCCCTCCATGAGATCCAGCTGTAAGGCATTTTCTCAATTAGTGATCGATGGGGGAGGGCCCAGCCCATGGTGGGTGGTGCCATCCCTGGGCTGCTGGTCCTGAGTTCTATAAGAAGGTGGGTTGAGCAAGCCAGGGGAAGCTAGCCAGTAAGTAGCACTCCTCCATGGCCTATGTATCGGCTCCTGCCTCCAGGTTCTAAGTCCCGTCCTGATTTCCTTTGGTGATGAACAGTGATGTGGAAATGCAAACCATGTTAATCCTTTCCTCCCCGACTTGCTGTTTGGTCCTGGTGTTTCATCCCAGCAAACAGAAATCCTAACTAACTGAGGAGCGCACACAGCTTGTCTCCTAGGCTCAGGTCGGTTCCACGCACTCCTGCTTCTATCCTTGGTGGACATCCTGTGACCCTGGCATCTTCAAGATGCTGGAGTCTCCATGGCAACTGCACTGCACCTTCACCAGTATCGTGCTCTGGCCTCTCTTGGGGGACTCTGACTTTGCCACGTCATACTAACATAACCCTCCACATTTTTTCCCATGACCCTTTCAATCCTGGGGCTTGTACTGCAACTAAGGCTGCTCCTTTAACCAACACCTTCTCTGGACTCTCACAGGGCAAAGCCCCAGTGGCTCTCCTCAACCCCCTTGTGACTTCAAAACCAACACCGCATAGAAAACTAATAAAATAAGTTTGGCTGTTAGCACAAGGCACAGCCTTGATTGGCTCTGGGCCTAGCTTCTGTGAGCTGACCCTAAGGAAACACTTCCATAAAGACTGCACCGCAATGATCCTGGTTGCTTTGTAGTCACAGCAGATTCTTCAGCCCCAGGTGGACAGCATCCATTGTCCTAGTAAACCAAAGGTTTCATTTCAATGATGCTGAATTCAAAATATTGAATGGCTCTGATGGAGTCCTTAAAGGACCCTAAGACTTCCCTCTGGGGCTTCATAGGCCTCCACTGTCTGCCCTTCTCCCCATGCCCTTATCTTCCAAGCTCCACAGAACAGGCCACCACTCTGAGCACTCGTGTATTTACTAGCCCAAAGTTCAAATGCCACTACAATCCTCCCCAAAATACACAGTCAGGTCTGTCATAGCAAGACTCCATGACCTAGTACCAGTTTCTGTTAGGGTTTCTTATTGCCATGATAAAACACAATGACCAGAAGCAAGTTGGGGAGGAAATGGTTTATTTTACCTTAGAGCATTTACACCCAACACTGAGGGAAGCCAGGGCAGGAACTCAGACCAGGAACATGGAAGCAGGAACTGAAGCAGAGACCATGGAGGAGTTCTGCTTACTGGCTTGCTCGGCCTGCTTTCCTTCTAGAACTGAACTGAATGAAAGGGAGGGGAGGGTCTGAGAGCATTGATGTCTAGTGAGGTCTAAGGTCGTGTCTGTGCTTACGTTCACAGACCACTCTTTCTGTACAGGGAGAATGGTAATCAATTGCAAAACACTTAGTTGAAGGAGTCTGCTGTGTTTGCTTCTGCGGGACCCGATACAGTGTAGGGTGTGGCACCAGGCAGCCGTTTTGAGTCTTGTAGAAATGTTTGGATTTTAAAATGTTTGTGTGTAGAAATCAGAACCTATATGCTTTTATATGAGATGAGAAGAAGCAGCAAAAGTCTCCCCCCCCACACACAAGCACCCACACACTTATTCACTTACCTGGTCTGTGCACCAGTACCAGATAGCTGTAATAATCATTCCAAATGCGGTTCCGGGCCATGGAATGTCTCCAGTGACAGGATCTCGGAAGATGTGGAAGGAGTCCGGCTGAGGAGTGTAGCACTCGGGGCTGATCGTCAGGTTGTCCCCCTCGATTACAGAGGGGATGGCGTTCATGTACTTCTCTGTGAAGCTCTCATAGCCTCCGACTTCAGTAAATGCTGCAAAGGCATGAGAGAAATGAAATGTCTCCTGCACAGGCAACAGCTGCTGTTTATGATAATCTCCTGATGTGGAGCCCTTGCAAACCTCAGTGACCCTCTCTCCTGATCTACATCCCAAACACAGCTTGTCACCCCTCCCCTGCACTCAGACCCCCTCACAAACCTTCCTCTCCCTCAGATCCTCTACCCATCTATTTCTCTTCAGAGAAGAGCAGGCCTCCCAGGGATATCACCCAATCATGGCTTAACAAAATACAGTAAATCTAGACACAAATGCTCATATCAAGACTGGTCGAGGCAACTCAGTAAGAGGAAAAGAGTCAGAGAACACCCCCTTTTAATAGATTATTATATAAAATAATGGCATTGCTAAGAATGTCCTAAGGTTAATAGTTATTAGAAATTTTCTAATACTTAATTCTCTATTTAGTGAAAATTCTAGATATATCAAAAGGTTTTTATTTTAGTAAGCTTTTGTTGTTTGAAATAGATTATTTTGGAGGTTTTGTTTTGTTTTGTTTGTTTGTTTGTGGCTTCAAACTCAGAGATCTGTCTGCCTCTGTTTTCAGAGTACAGTGCTGAGCTTAAAGGCCTGTGCCTCCATCCCAGAGCTGTTTTTTGAAATTAAAACATGACTATATTCCTCTCCA
>LOJH01013465.1:5972-20668 GCA_001685095.1 Ellobius talpinus
TCTTTGGGGCTTGCCGGCTGTGGGGAACTGGGCAGGACATAAACCCCAACAAGCTGGCCCTCAATGTTACAACAGAGTATGTAGAAGTCTCTGGCTTACATCATCCCAACCCCACCCATTCCTGAGCCCCAGGGCTATGAAAAGCCCATGCTGACTGCCTTGTCTGGATGGACTCAGTCAAGGTGAGCCTAAGGAAGGGTATTGCTATGGCCAGGAGCAGGTCTCCCTGACTCCCATGGACCGCTCTGTTCTCTTCCCAATTCAAATCTCTGTCCTCCACCCCAGCCTCGCACAAACCAATAACTCAAGAGCCTTGGAGGTGGAGAAACTGCAGGACTAAGAGGGGGGCACCTAAAGGGAGATGGACCTGGCTTACCAGCCCCGTGGTATCTCTTCTCTCTCCTCCTCAGGGCCTGGACAAGTTGCAGGCTCCAAGTAGAAGTTTCTACTTGACTTTCATCTACTGTCACAAGTAGGGGTCTAGTTGTTTAAATTTAAACAACTCGAATATGTTCCCTATGTCCATTCTTTAGTGACCACACAAGGTAGGTTGAGGACCACGCCTAATCCTGGGCTGTCCCCCATAACCTCACCCAGTCCCCAGAGCCTCTACACAGTTTTCTCAGAACCCATTTTCAGCTTTCATTGCATAGGTCTCATCAACTGAGACAGAGTTTTGGGCCTCTTAGAGGAGTGAATAGGTGGATTTCTTTGGGGATTTATGTAGGAAATGAGATTTGTCTCCTGTCTAGCAAAAGGAAAAAGGCCACATCTAAATTATTGATACCAAAGTGTTGTGTGGTAGTGGTGCATGCCTTCGATCCCGGCACTTGGGAGGCAGAGGTGGGGGAGAGAGAGCACTCTGAGTCTGAGGCCAGCCTAGGCTACAGAGTGAATTCCAAGACAGCCAGGACTATACAGAGAAACCCTGTCTCAAAAAACAAAAATATAGCAAAGCATGACCGTCTAAGAAGCCTGCACACCCTGGTGGGGTGTGTGCTATAGGTGCTGTCTTCCCGGTGCTGGGGCTGGCTGACCTGACTGATTATTTCTTTATTGGAAGTGCTAGGGATTCAACCTAGAACCTCGGGCATGCTAAGCAAGTATTCTACCACTGAACTATATCCCAAACCCTACCCTGAACGTTCATTCACCCATACTTTCATCTCCCCCGGTGGAGGTGTTCACAGGTATGTCTAAGCGGTGCCCATCCCAAGGTGAGAGATGAATAGACACCACGTCCCCAAAAGCATCTCCCCAGGAGATGCCAACTAGGACTCAAAGGCCTGTGACATAGAGGTGCGTCCTAGCAGCAGCTGGGGACCCTGTCCTGGCTGCTCCTCCACATTGAAGAGAGGCATGTTTTTAAAGAAACAAAGGGTATGGGAGCCAAGATATGTGTGCCAAGTAGAGACTGGTCAGCTGCCCAGATGTGGCCAGCATTGACCTGGTTTGGCTGAACGTGGGAGAGAAGATGGTTTGCAGAGCCCAGACAAGACACTGTGCGTGGCTTTCCATGTATATGTCTGTCTTTCTGCTTGGGTTTGGCTTCTGTCATCATAACCTCCTGAAGCCAGTTGTCAGCAGTCAAAATCAGAGCACTGGAAATACTGGACTCTAAAATCAGACTGGAGGGGGCTTTGGATAACAACTTTGAGCCGCTCCTCTTTTCTGAACTTGCTAGTTGCAAACACAAAACGGGGAATGTGGCCAGTTATCAGACAAACTGCCCCAAAGAGTAACTGAAAGCCCAGATGATCTTAGAGAGAAGAGTGGACACACAAAGGGCATTGTTATTACAAGGAAAGATTGTTTGTCTGTGAGGAGGGAAGCAGCACTGATTGACACCTGATGATGACATCATGATGCACCCTGAGGAGATCATGGGTAGTGACCGAAGCCAGACGCAAAAGGATGACGTCCAGATGATCCCAGTCACAGGAGTGAGTCAGTCATTTTTCTCACTCAAAGTACCTGACAGAAGCCACCTCGAGGAGGAAGGAGTTTGGCTCATGGTTTTCAGGGACACAAACCAGCATGGCAGGGGAGTGTGCCTTCCAGATCCTCACACATGAGCAGAGAGGAGGCAGAGTCAGGATGAGAAGCAGGGCCGGGACATAGCTCTCAAGGCCTACCCTGGTGGTCGATGTCCACCAGCAGCAGGAGGGGATGAAGGAGGAATGGGATCTGGGCCCTGTATCTCAGGCATTTCCTAACCTCGCAAAACAATTCCAGCAGGCTGGACGACGTGTTCAAACATATGAGCCCAGAGGGAGTGTGTCATCTTCAAGACATAACAAGTGGGGTCCTAGTGTCCCCAAATTCAAGGACAGGAAGTGGAGGCGAGTGAGATGTCTCAGAGGGTTAGAGCTTGTGGAGTCGGATCCCAGGACCCACACACTGAGAGGAGAGCTGAGACCCATAAGTTACCCTCTGGTGTTCATGTGTGTGCCAGGGGCACACGGTTGCTTGGGCGTGAATGTGTGTGCATGCACGGGCACAATGAATAAATGCATGGGATTAACAAGAGAAATAACAGAGGATGGGAGCTGCCAGGAGCCAGGGGAGGAGAAGGGGATGCAGCTGTTAATGCAGAGTAGGTTAAAAGATAATAAGTTGTAGACATACTGATGATGGCTATACAAGGCTTCAAACACCCCGAAATGGGCAAGACACAAAACATTACATGGGTTATTCCATAATAAGAAAAAAGTCCATGACGTGCTCCTCCAGGGAATTTTCCTGGGTCGCTTTGGTGCGGCTGGGTATGTCTGCTGTGATGTGCAGCCGCTGTTCCACAGGAAACAGCTCCTTGGGAGCTCCACATTATAAGGATTGTCGGGACGCCTACGGGGAAATATGGTGGGTGGCTGTCCGTGATAGATGGGCAGAAACTGGGTAGCCTAAATAGCAGAAGTGTTTTATTTCCCAGTTCCAGGCCCAGAAGGAAGGGCCTTCTTAGATTCTGCAGCCTCCCTTCCTCTCCATTCACAGACATCACTCCAAGCTCTGCCTCCACCTTCCTGTCTGTGCAAACCTGCCGGTGTCATCCCTTGTAAGTTCATTAGAGTGGAGCTCACCCTGAGTCCATATGACCTCATCTTAACTAGTTACACCTACAAAGACCACATTTCTAAACAAGGTCACAATATGAGGTTCTGGACCAACACTAACATGTGAGAGACACTCGCCCTGCCCTGAACAGCTGGCTGATATCCATCTCATCCACGTGTGGAAGGCCAAGGGGACGTCTGTGACTTGAAATGACTCAATGCTGGAACCTGGTGGGGAAGTTTAGAAACGGTGGCATCCATGGTCTAGAATAGAAACTGGCCTGCTTCAGCTGCAGACTGCCCAACTGCCACTGTGATCAGTGAGCTCCCTTCAGTCACAGGTCTGTGCTTGGCTCAGTGGATAGAGAAGGGGAAGCAAGGTGCCAGTTGGCCTCATTGCTCCAGTAGAACCTTGTAGGCAGCAGGAGCAGTTGCCAGGATCCAGCTCCTCCAGCCTATGCAACAGCCACTCATGAAAGCACACAGGCCTTGCAGAGCCTAAGCTAGCTAGCGTTTGCAGATGCTCAGGCTGTCACAAACAGAGAGGAGGCTGTGGGTTAGCACTGGGGGACTGAGGTCACTCACATCCTAGGTTAGCCTCGGGTGGGAGCTGGAGCCGGTATTGATCAGGCTGAGTGCAGGGTCTGTTCCAAGGGAAGGCAGGCCTGCTCTCCACACACAAGCTGGTGCTGTAGGCTCCACATTAGCAAGGCACACACAGAGACAACAGCCCAGAGTGAGCCTGCTAGACAGGAAGAAGTCAAGCTCCAGCTCACACCGGTTGTGGGACTTGGGCTGGAGCAGCTTCACCTCTCTGAGCCTCATAGCTGTCGTTTATAGACTGGAAATGATTCTAGCGCCCAACCCACAGTGCTTTCGTCAGTAGCGTAGCCCCACATGGACACGATCCCTAGCCATGTTGAATGGCGTCCAGCCAGTGCCGTTGTGGGTACTGTTATTACAAGGTCCACAGAAGTGTCCCAGACCTCAGGGCTCTAGGACCAAAGCTGAGGACCCGGAGGAACCTGGAGGGGGTTGGATGTGGAACTGGGGAGCGGGCACTGGATTGTTGAACCCTGTTAGGCTTCCTGAGGGAGGAATCTGGGCTGCTCAAACACAGAGCCTCCCCACACTTTCCCCGCTGCCTGGTATTTCCCTAAGGGGCTCTCTCCTCATAGACCTATATGCAGGGGTGTCTTCACACCTCAAAGCTGCCCCAGTGGCCTCTGGTGGCCAGAACCCTCAAAGCCTCCCAAAACCCCTGGCAATGGCACAAGGCCACAAATGGGGGCCTCCCATCGCCTCCCCCTCTACTCCCTGTCTGCTTCCCTCCCCTTCTCCCCTCTCTCTCCTCAACTCTCCCATTCCTCCCCTTCCCCATCAGCTCTTAGCTGTCTACAGGTAAATTTTCTTTAGAAAACTGCCCCAAGTCAACGCAGCTCCCTCATCATGATCACCACCCTCGGAAGTTGTATTTAAGCTACCCCCGGTTAATTTTTTATTTATAAAACTGCACCCTTCACCTCCAGGTCCCCTCGGGGAGCAAGCAGAAATGGATCGTTTAATAAAATCCAAAGCACTACACAAGAAAGAGGGTTTGTAAGTGCCTCCTGTGCCCTCCAGGCAGCTTGTTCTCCTCAAACAGCTCAGGATCATTATGGTGAGGCCTGTTGAGCAGACATCCCCCCCACCCCAACAAGCCCATGATAGTTAAGGCAGGGGCTCCTTGGGCCCACATCCCGACGGTAAGGTCTCTTTGTCAACTGCAGTAACCCACAAGGTACCACATAAATCTGCTCCAGTGTGTGCCCAGGCAAAGGGTGAGGAAGAATTGGGGGGGTCAGAAGCCCTAACTGGGGAAAAAATGGAGGCATTCTAGTCATATGGGCCTCCACACACGCACCCTCCATCCACCGAGTGATCACACGGTGGGGAGGAGAGAGCCAGCACTGCCCAGCTGACAGCTAGAGGCCTGTAAGTGAGCCTCCTCTACATTGCAACTCACAAGGATTTTTATCTGCCAGGTCATTTCGTGTGATCACGCCGATGCCGAAAATGGGTTTAGCTAATAGAGACCTGTTCTTTCATTCCGACGCTGGTGCAAGCAGGTCCCAGCTTAATTTCCAAAGACCAAAATGCTTGGCGGGTGAAAGGCTTTGGGAGGGCCGGAGGCTCTGTCCTTTGGGTTACATAGAGAGGCAAGGGCAGGCATCTAGGGGAATTTCCGGGCAGGGTCCTGTGGGGACAGAGCTGGAGACTGGACGGGAGTGGAGAGGGGGCAGGTGGAAGCATCCGCTCACCGGAAACACACAGGGACTGACTCTGGCTCCAGAGGCAAACACTCACCTGCCTGGCCAGGCTTTCTTATTCACTCAGCAAATATCCACTTCTTCCCTCCCTTCTACTGCAGCCTCCGTGCCAGGCTGTGGAGACACCAGAGCATCTAAGGTATGACCTCTGTGTGAGGGACATTCTCAATGCAGCAGGTGATGCCGATGAAAAGCCAAGGAACTCATTGAAGGGCCAGCCCTGGGAGCCTCCCGCCTGGCCAGGTTTCCCCAAGGAGAGCTGGATGTCTGTAGCCCCCAGATTGACCTAGACGCACCGGCAATGGACAGAGTAGGGAAAGCTAGCTTACTCGCTCTGTTGGAACTTGGTGGATAGTGCGCTCGCAGCTGCCCTTGGAGAATCAGTGGCTAGCCCGATGACCCTCCCCGGGCCAGATTCACTGAGGCAAAAATGACCAGAAATGCCAGTCTCGTGAGTGACTGAGAGCGTCATTCTCCACACGCTGGAACATCAGGAAGGTGGCATGGGATTAAACCCTGGGTCTCTTGCTTCTCAAAGATAGAAAGCGGGCGGGGGGGAGACAAGGAGGGGTGAGGTGACAGAATGAATTGATAGAAAATGCTATGCACAGGGTCAATGAAGAGAGGAACCCACATTTATTCTAATATGCACAGCAAGACCCCAATCCAGGGTGACCTGTCCTCATGTAGCTCCCAGAGTAGATCTACATGGGACCAACTTCCTGCCTGTGTAGCCTGGCCTCCAGGGAGACAGGAAGATACCATGACTCTGGAGCCTTGTTAACAGGACAGAAGATAAACAGGCTCCAGGACCTAGAAGAATGAACCCAAGCTGCTCTATTTGGTGGAAGCCTTCAGCTCCCCAGCCTCCCTGTTACCCCACCAGACCCATTGCTCTTCAAATACAGAGGTTTTTAGAAGATGCAGGGCAGTCCTGGCCTCCAAGCCTCCCAACGTGGCCTGGGCTACTGTTACTTGAGTCCAGATGCACATGCCAGGTAGTTGGCTTTGAAACATTTGACTTTGACTAAGTAAGAGCCATGCGACATGTCCGGCAGAGTCGTGAGGAGTGACTCAGAACTGGAAAGTCAGAATCAGGAAGGTGGGACCGTTGGCCACGCTCATCTGTGCCAGTGCTGCCCAGAGACGGGGAACCCCAGGGCCAGAGGAGTTCCAAGGGATCAGACTCAGGTATAGGGGAACACTGGTAGAAGGAAAGGGGTACAGGGAAGGGGGGCCTGCACCCCCAGATTTCCTGTCAGTTCTGTCCTCAGACCCACCCCCAGCAGAGCAGTGGGACCCTTCCTTTTCTTAAGATGTGGCTGCAGACCTGGGTGGGTGGGTGCTTCAGGGTCGGTGGGAATGGAACTAAATCATACTGAGTCGGGAGGACAAGTCCCCTTATGAGGTCAGTCAGCGCTGATACTCGCCCACAAGCTGAAAGAGGCAGCAACTGGTGTGAGCCCCTCATCCCATCCATCTTGTTTCAAAATGGATCTCTTTCCAATGCCTTCCAACACACCTGCCCCACGGAGTAGCATAAATATGAAAACATTTCATGAGCCAAAGCAACCTTTGCTGTCTTACCTGGGTGGCCCTCCTCGGCTACGGCCTTCCCAGAGCCTAGTTCAGCTGCCCCATCGGCCCACGGCCCTCCCTGCTGTGGCTCTTATGTAGGTTGTTTATGAAACCGGCAGATGTTACCATGGAGACCCACAGACTCCAGTGGAGAGCCAGCCAAGCCCATTTTCATTCTTGCTTTTTCCCACCTTCGAAAGAGGGGCTGCAGTGCTTGGGGGTTGGATGTCAATTAGGACCTTATTTTTTTTCATATGAGAAGTAGGAATGGCCTTCCATCTGTGGCTGCAGAGAGGGCTGGATGAGGCATGCCTATGCAGAATAAAGGCCCACAGCCATCTGCTCTTTGTGGCAATGTGGACAGAGATAATGATGGTAGTTTATCTAGAGCTCATGAAAGATGCCCAGTCCGACTTCCTTTCAGCCCAGGAACACTTCACTTCATCTTGCTTTTGCTAAGTTTAAAAAGAAAGAATTCACCTGTAGGGGGCTGGAGAGCTGACTTGGCAGTCAAGAATACAGGCTGCTTTTCAATGTTTTTATTTTTTATTTCTTTTCTTTTATGCATATGAGCATTTTGCCTGTGTGGATATATGTGTACCACTTATGTGCCTTGAACCATGGAAGGTTGGAAGAGGATGCCAGTGCCCTGGAACTGGAGTGGTGGATGCTTGTGAGCTGGGAACTGACCTGGGGCCAATGGAAGGGCAGAGCAATCCCTCCAGCTCCAAGCACTTCCTTCTTTTGCAGCGGATCAGGGTTCTGTTCCCAGCAGCCACACCAAGTTGCCTACAATGGCCTGGAACTCCAGGTCAGAAGATCTGACGCCCTCTTCTGGCTTTCAAGGACTTTGCATACATGTGGGGCACGGCAGAGAAGCAGACAAAACACCAATATACATAAATTAAAAATAAAAAACCTCACTCATAAATAGGTTTTGGGAGAAAATGGAAACATTCTGGAAGCAGGTAGTGGAGATAGCAGTGTAACACTGTGGGCGCTCTGACCCGTGCATTGCCAAGTAACTGAGATGGCAACGGCTGTTGTGTATCCACGACGATGGCTGGAAGGGTTCCAAAACTGTGTGCAGGGGGAATTCAGAGACTTCGCAAAAATAAACAAAAAAAATAGACATTTAACTGCAGAGTAAACCCAGTGTGCTCTTGCAGATACATAAACATGCACACACCCATACATACACTCATATATACACACATGCATACACACATATATACACATATATACATACATATACATACACACACACATGCACACTCCCACACACTCATTTTGTTTCTAAGCTCCTATGTGGCCTCCTGAGATGCTTGAATTAGGGACCAGCACAGGGTGTGGCACTTTCAGTCCTTGAATTCCCTCTGTGCATTCTCTGGCTACAGGACCATGTGTGAATGATCTTGGTCCCGGCTGGTCTGTCTTCAGTTCACTCCTGCGGATGGAAGCTACCAGAACTTGTACCTAACTTAAAACAGCACACAACAGCTGCTTCTGGATCGTGAGTGTGGCCATGATAGCTGCTTTTCCTTTAATAAGTGTTAGAATTAATTTGTATAAGATGAACGCACAGTGACCTCAGTGACTCACACAAGTTCCCTCACAGCAGTGGAAGGCCAAACTGAGACTCCACACCCTGCTTAAACATCTACAGAGTGGGCATTTGTGGATGTACTCGGGATGACTTAGGGCTGGGGGGCCAAAAAAGAAAAGGAAAAACAGAAACATCCCAAAGTCACAGGAGACGTAAGTTTGGGACGTGCAGGTGAAGCCCCGGGTTCTGTGTCCCTCCATCTTTGCATGTTAGATGATGCCTTGACTTCCTGCCAAGCATGGAATGCAGTGGAACCCTCCTCACCAGGCCACTTCCTCCTCCCTGAGAGGGTGCTTCTGCCTCCCTCTCCCCGGAGCCAGCAGCATTGGGCTCCAGATGCGCGAGGGCCAGGCTGATTGCGATTCTCTCTGCTTTCTCCTTCCCTTTTCTTAGAGAGCCCAGAGCGCCTCGGGGAAAAATTGGCAGAATAAAAGGTATAAAGACTTTCTCTTTTCTCCGTGAATGGTTTTTGACAGATATGAGCATGTTGAACGGCTCATGAGTTGCTTGTGGTGAGTGCCAGGAATTGCTGGGGTTTCCCACTCGCTGGTGGGAGGGGAAGATTGGAGAACGGTGGGAAAATTTGACATCTCCTCTCTCATCCCCTGGCAGATGGGTTAGAATTTTGCGAGGTAGGAGGCTCAAGGGCAGAGAAGCCTAAAATGACAGGACAATAGTCCAAGGATCCTGTTCTTAGGCAACTCCAACGTGCCCAAGAAATAGCATCAATTTCTTCCTAGTTCCGCCCCTCACTGTCTCCCTGCCCTTGGCACTCTTGTGCCCTCCCAGTTACTCAGTGAGTGTCCTCCCATCCCTGGGGCAGTGTGGTATTAGATCCCACTGGCCCTGGGCTTGCTGGGCCTGTGTGGTCTAACTCCTCTCCCTGGCCTAGTCTCTTGGAGGTGGGAGCTATCGAAACCTGAGGCTGGACACTGCTGGAGGCTGCCTGTCACTTGGTTCTCTTCTTGGCTTGCTCCCTACCCCCAGTTCCACCTACAGCCACCACAGCTCCGCCCACAGCTCCACCCACAGCTCCGCCCACAACTCCACCTAAGTAAGTTTTAGTCGACGTGGGGGAGGGGTACTGTCCAAAGAATGGAGATTTGTTGTAACAAAATTAGGAGCTAGGACTTTGCAGCCCTCAGCCTGATGGCAGGGCTTCCTGCTGAGAAGCTCCTGGGTCTGTGGTTGGGTCTGAGCCTACGGTATCACTCACAGAACACCTGATGCTGGACAATTTAAAAGGAGAACAGATAGAGCTGGAATGTAGCTCAGTAGGGAGAGCGCTTACTTTCCTGGGATGCACATGGCCGTGGGGTCCATCCCTAGCATCATAGGTCCACACCTGTGATCCTAGCACTTGGGGATGGAGCCAGGAGGACCAGAGCTCCAAGGTCATCATCCTCTGCTACTTAGTGAGTCTAAAGCTAAACTGGGCTACGTGAGGCCCTCTCTCACAAAAGGGGGAGGGGCTAGAGAGATGGCTTGGTAGTTCAGAGCACATGTTGCTCTTGTCCAAGACCCAGGTTCAGTTCCCAGCACACATGTGGTAAGCCATAATTGCAAATCCAGATTCAGGAGAGCCAGAGCCCTCTACTGGCCTCCACAGGCACGGGGCACACGTGCGATGCACATACATACACACGAGCAAACACTCAGGCACACAAAATAAATAAATAAATCTTCTTTTTTTAAGAGACAAACTTAGCAGTTCACAGTTCTGGTGGCCACCCGACGTTGAGCCCATTTCTGCCATGTTAACGTGGCAAAAGGCTAGAGCGACAAGGAGGCAACTCGACCCTTTATTTGGGTGTGTTTGTATGCATTATACATATGCATGCATGTGTACATGCAAGCCCATACCCCTGAAGCAGGAGATGGATGTCAGCATCTTGGACAGCCATTCTCTTTGTGTCTTGAGATAGTCTCACTAAACCCTGTGCTCACCTATTGGCTAGACTAGCTGGCCATCACATGGATTAGAGTCACCTGCCACCACACCCTGCCTTTCTGTGGGTGCTGAAGGGCTCTGCACTCAGGTCCCCGTTTGTGCAGCCACTCACTTACTCACTGAGCCGTCTCCCCAGCCCCCAAACTCCGCCTTTTATAGTGGGGAGGCAGGGCCTTTATGATGTAATCACCTCTTGACCTTGTTCCTATAGCCCACTAGTTTCCACAGGAGGGGGCATTCAAGCTCAGCAGATGCCTCCAGTGTTTTCTGTATGTCAGAATCAAAAGTGGTTCCATCAGGTTGAAAACTTGTAATGTCTTTGGTGCTGTGTTGGCCCCACAATGTCTCTGGTTCCCAAAGCAGTCCTACCCCATGGAGGGGAGGTCCCATGTGGAAGCTGGCCTGCACCCAGCCACACAGGCTGTCTGTGGACTGGACTGCTCGGGCTCCTCCGTTCATTGGCTTTGGTCAGCTTTCCATCAGGGTGAAGTCAGGGAGCCTCCTCTTGTGGCCTCGGGCTTCTCACGGAGGGTAGCGCTTTATAAGTGGTCCTAAGTGCAAGACACAATCCGGCTCTTTGTTCTTTTTTGAAGCTGTATTGGCACCAGGCCTGGTGACACAGGCCTATCATCTCAGTGCTTCCGGGGCTGAGGCAGGAGGATGGCAAATTCAAGTCCAGACTGAGTTAGGAACTGAGATCCAGTCTCAGAAAGACAAATATGCTGTGTTTTCTTTTGCTTCTGAGTCCTAGATTTTAAATCACACATGTACAGGGGATCTGAAAGCAAACGGAAGGTCCAGCCAGAGGGCTCAGTGGGTAAAGGCTGAGAGCTGGGACCTACATGGTGGAAGGAGAGAGTCAGCTCCTGCAATGTAAGATGTCCTCTGACCTCAGCATGTGCTTGCACACACACACACACACACACACACACACACACACACACACACACACAGAGGGTTTCTCTGTGTAACAGTCCTAACTGTCCTGGAACTCACTCTGTAAGACCAGGCTGGCCTTGAACTCTCGAACTCACAGAGATAACCTGCCTCTGGCTCCCGAGTGCTGGGATTAAAGGTGTGTGCCACCATTGCCCAGCGTAACATATTTTTTTGATATAAGGTCTCACTATGTAGCCTTGGTTGTCCTGGAACTCTCTATGTAAACTAAGCTGGCCTGGAACTCGCAGGGATTTGATTATTTCTGCCCCCCAAGTGCTGAGATTAAAGCATGTACCACCATACCCAGCTGTATAGAAATTAAGTATAGAAATTAAGAAAATAAAGGGACTAATAGGATGTGGTAAAGTAACAGGGTGCGACGGGGTGGCATATGCTCAAAGCATGTTGTATGTTTGCATGAAAATAGCCCCGTGTGAACCTGTCCAACAAGTTTTAAAGCTGTATTGACTATTCTAGACACCTCACACTGCCATGTGAATTGTACAGCTAGTACATGAATTTTGTAAAAAATGACCAACTAGGATTTCAAGCAGGCTCACCCCAGCCTGGATCACGGGCAGGTTCCCTGTCCTGCACATGGTCTGCCTCCACACTTGGGAAGTTGGTCCTCCATCTCTCTCAGTGGTGGACAGTCCTTGGCGCTCCTGTGCGGTCCGGCAGACCCACTCCCATGGCTTGCATCTATATGCTACCTTCACGGCGTTTTCCATTCCGGCTCTGGCTGTTCCTGCTAAACAGGAATCACTTTGTTCTTCACTTCATGAATTGATCTTGTGGCCTGCAGCCATGCTGAACTAGCCCGCTGGCTCCCGAAGCCGCTTCGTGGGTTCTGCCCGACTTTCTGTGTGGGCAGTGGTATTGCCTGTGAGTGAAGGTGATGGCTCTTCATGGCCTGGGGATCCCTATTTTCTTCTGAGTTTCACAGACTGTAGCCAGCACAGAGCAGAATGAAGGCAAGAGCTGGCGTCCTAGCTTTCCTTACGTTAGTTGTGGTGTTCAATGTCCATTCCCTACTCCCTACCTCGCACAGCCTTGCTGAACATTTTTGTTACTATTACATTTATTTATTTGTTTAGCGGAGGGCATGTCCATGCTATGATACACACGTGGATGGTGGTCAGAGGACTACTTTGAGTCACTTATCTCCCTCCACCACGTGGCTCCCAGGGGTTAACTTCAGGTCATCAGACTTGCTAGTGAGCCACTTTTACCCACTGAGCATCTGTTTAAGCCAACTGATTTTAAGATTTATTTATTTCTATTTTATATATATGAGTATTTTGCCTTCATGTTTGTCTGTGTGCCATCTGCCTGGTGCCCATGAAGGCCGGAAGAGAATGTCAGACCCCCCTGAATTTACAAACAGTCATGACTGTCCATATGGGTGCTAAGTCCTCTCTAAGAACCATCAGGGCTCTTAACAATGAACCATCTCTCCAGTCCAATTTTGTTGAGCTTTTTTTGGGAGACCAAGTGTAGAATTTTGTCAAATTCTCCCCTGTGCCTACACAGGCTTCTTTCTTGGCTTATTACCTCAGTGAGTTCTATAAGCTGACTTTCAAACCTTAGTGTGTTTATTTGAAATCATTATTTTATTGTCTTTATTTTCACAGTTATTCTTTATGTCCTTGTTGTCTTAGTTAGGGTTTCTATCCCTGTGAAGAGACACCATGACCACAGCAACTCTTATTAAGAAAACCATTTAATTGGGCGGCTCACAGTTTCAGAGGTTTAGTGCATTTTTATCATGGTGGGACATGGCAGCGTGCAGGCAGACACGGAGCTGAGCCTGGAGAATGAGGGACATCCTGATCTCCCAGGCAACAGGAAGTGGTCTGAGATAGGCATAGCTCAAACATAGACAGTCACATATTCATATTCTGGGTGGTCTTGGTGTGGATCCACGCTTCCTCTGCTGCTGTTCCCCTCCTAGGACTCGCTGTGAGAAAGTCTTGTTGAGTGTGTGAAAACACCTTTGTTTTATCTTTTGTAGCTAAGTACAGCATTCAAGGCTGTGGCTCTAGGCTGCCACCAGGCCTTCTGTTGGCAGAAGTACCCATGTACTGCGATCTTACTGTTCCCTCAGCATACAGTGTTTCTCTTCTCTCTGGCTACTTTTAAAAAAATACCATTTTATGTATATGTGTATCAGCATATGCCATGTATTTTCAAGTGTCTTCAGATGCCAGGAGAGGGTGTTGGATCCCCTGGAGAGCTAACCAATGTGGGTGCTGGGAACTGAAGTCTGCCCCTCCCTCTGTAAGAACAGCAAGTGCTCTTAGCCACCTTGCCATCTCTCCAACCCTAAACGATTTTAATGACATTTATTTGTTTGTTCTTTTGTTTTTGCGGGGTAGAGGAGGCATCATAGCTTGTATGTGGAGGTCAGAGGTCAACTGTGGGAACGGTTCACGCCTTCCACCATGCAGGTCCTGGGAATTGAACTCAGGTAGTTAGGTTTAGCAGCAAGCAATTTTACCCACTGAGCGATCTCACCGCCCATCTCCTGCAGTTTTGAGTGATTTAATCGTGACTTGCTTAAGCCTTTTTCTCCCTGTTTCCTGGGCTTTGGTTTGTGAAGCTTCTTGGGTTTATGACTTTGGATTTCTTTAACTCTATTTGTTGCTAGGGTGTGTGGAGATGGTGGTAGGGGGCCTACATACCACGACTCTGTGTGGTGGTCAAAGGACCCTGTGACATCTGTCCTCTTCTCCCTCCTTGGTTCTGGGGACTGAGTTCGGGTTGCCAGGCATGCCTAGTAAGCCCTTGATCTTGGCCATCTCAACAGCCCTGGATTTGCATTTTTGTTACATTTGCAAACATTTTCACTCAAATATTTTTTCTATTCTCCATCCCTCTCAGAGACCCACAAAAGGATGTGTGCTGGGCAACTTGAAACTGTCCCTGCCCAGTAACGCTCCACTCGACTTTTTATGTTCTTTTTTCTATATTTTTTTAGAATTTCAAACATAAGCACCATGTTTACATCATGTCTCTCCTCCCACCACTTCCTCCATGACCCCAACTCCCTGTCAAATGCATGGCCTCTTATTCTTCTGTTGTTATTGCTACACACACACACACACACGTATATAAATACAACCTGCTGAGTCCACTTAGTGTTGCTTCTTTGTGCATGTGTTTAGGGTCAACCTAATTGGTAAACAATTAGGGAACTTGTCCCTGGGGAAGACTGGTCTCTCTCTCTCTCTCTCTCTCTCTCTCTCTCTCTCTCTCTC
>LOJH01013466.1:0-18135 GCA_001685095.1 Ellobius talpinus
AGGAGGAGGAGGAAGAAGAAGAAGAAGAAGAAGAAGAAGAAGAAGGAAGAAGAAAGAAGAAGAAAGAAGAAGAAAGAAGAAGGATAAATCACCAAGAAAAATTTCTCAAGAAAGAATGTAAATTGGCCTAATGGTATATTACATTTCCGTCAGGATAAAATTTCATAAACCTTCCCAAATGTTTGTTTCTGCTTTTCTCTACAAACATATAAGGCAAATGATCTTTTTGTAGACCCAGTCCAATTAAAAATTAAAGATGACTTTGGAGTTGTACTGTGGCTCTTTTATTGTCTACACAGAAGCATTATTGTTAAAGGAAAATTTAAAGTTTCTGTCTCATTTCAGAATATCCACCTGGTATGGAGCAGAAGAAAAACTAAAATTAAGGAATTGTTCTACTGCCACTAATCTCATAATCAGTTGGTTTTATTTGACTCTTTACAACTTTTCTTAAGGCATAAATTTTATCTCAAAATTTATGTTTATTTTATATATATATATATATACTCTGTTGTAATATTAATGGTCATATAGAGTACTAAGTACTAGAAATAGGCTTCCTCTAGCTTTCTGTACATGTCTTTGGGCTTCAGTCTGAAGCAGGTAACTAGGAATTAAGTTTGTGTATCTCGGATGTATTTTGATGTGGGATTCCCCTCTGTATGCTGTGAATACCATTGGTTAATAAGTAACTGGCTTGACCTGATATAGTAGAACAGAGCTAGGTGGGGAAAACTAAACTGAATGTGAGAGAAAGAAGGGCAGATTCAGAGAGAAGCCATGAAGTCCCAGTGGAGCCAGATGGAACTTTATCCGGTAAGTTGCAGCCATGTAACAATACACAGATTACTAGAATGGGTTAAACTAAGATGTAAGAGTTACCCAATAAGAAACTAAAGCTAATAGGACAAGCAGTGATTTATTTAATGCAGTTTCTGTGTCATTTTGGGGGGTTTCTGGGTGACCAGGAAACAAACAAGTGCCCTCCTACAACAGCATTTAATAAATTGTGGTCTTTTAAATTCTCCAAGATCTGCAGGATATAACATTTAAAATTTTTAAGTTTTCTGCAGTGAACCATGACCATTCCTAACAGCAACCTTTGAAGTATCAGAAGTGGATGGGGCTCTGCAATTACAAGTTGACTAGGATTGTGATAACACCATTAAACTGACAAACATCACCTAAAAATTAGCTTTGAACTACAAACTGCTTAGGATACCTTCAAAGTGGTTAGTTAAGATAGTCCAGTCTCAAAGACTACTGCACCCAAGACTTTAGATAAGGTCTGCACTTTCACATCACAGTTAGGTCTCCCAGGACTTGACTATTACCTCAATTTTCTCAGGGCCTCTTAAAGATGTCATTACCCCCAGACAACAGAAAGCAATTTTAAGAACACAATGCCCATATTCCCAAGAGGTGGGGTGGGTAGTTTTTGATCATTCAGTGGGTTATGGTTATTTATCACCATTTAGATGGGTTGGTTGCAAGTTGGTATCGGTCATGGTTAGGGAGAAAACTAAACAAAGGAGAGTATATTCAGGGATCTTATTCTGAAAAAAAGGGGGGTACTATAAGTAAAATAGGAGAAAATGATAGATTATTTAATCTACTTTTAAACTAAAAAATAGCAACTACTAGTCTCAAATATTTTAATATTGGTATGGACTTTTGTATATTGTATATTCACTTACCAATTATATCAATAACTAAGTAGAACACACCACAGGACCCCCCCCCAAAAAAAGCTTTTACATAAAAATCTGATCAGTAGAAAAAAGTCTTCGAAATGGGGTAATGGAGAATCTCTTAGCGTGAACCATGGGGCTCTATCTTGAACTGGTATCACACACTTAATTTTCCACTCACTCTAACTGTGCATTATTAAGATCCATGTGCTTCAGCTGACCCCTCCTATTCCCATCTCCACCCACCCAGGTGTCCACCTGCAAAATCTATCCTATTTGCCTTTGCCTGGGAGATCCACGAGTCCCCCTTTGAGCCTTCCTTGTTACTTAACCTCTTTCAATCTGTGGATTGTAGCATGATTATCCTTTACTTTACATCCAGAATCCACTTATAAGTGAGTGCATATCATGTTTGTCTTTCTAGGTCTGGGTTAACTCACTCAGGATGATTTTTTCCCCTAATTCCATCATTTGCCTGCAAGTTTCATGATGTCATTATTTTTAACAGCTGAGTAATACCCCATTGCATAAAAATGTACCATATTTTCTTTATCCATTCTTCATTTGAGAGACATCTATGTTGTTTCCAGTTTCTGAATATTATGAATAAAGCTGCTAAGAACATACATGAGAAAGTGTATTTGTGTTACGATTGAACATCCTTTGGATATATACCCAAGAGTGATATAGCTTGGTCTTGAGGTAGATCAAGTCCCAATTTCCCGAGGAAATTGATTTCCATAGTGGCTGTACTGGTTGGTGCCGTCTCTTATTGTAACTTTGTTATGCCATGTTTAGTTGATTCTGCTGGGAGGCCTGCTCTTCTTTTTAGTTTTTAAGCAAGACAAAAGAGGAGTAGATCTGGGGGTAAGACTAGGAGAAGTAGAGGGTCCTCCTCTACCGGTAGGGGTGTAATATGAGAGGATAGTAATAATAATAATAAAGTAATAGTATCTATTTGTCTTTACTCAATAAACTGATTCAGTCAAACTTACATTAAACAATATTAGTCTCGTGTTACATAGTGACAAAGATTCGGGTTAATGTGCTGTTAGAGGAGTCCATTCTTGTGCATGCATTATAGAATGTCACTAAGATGGCTACAGATGGCTACAGGAGAGAGCCAGTCTTGTGGTAACACCATTGTACATGTTGTCTCTTTTTGACTGAAACATTGTTTAGCAGCACATAGTTATACTGAAAAAATATTGAGTAGCTCACAGGATAGAAGACTCAAGACCCAAGCAAGATAAAAGCATTTTACTCAGGAATTCACAGATGGTTTCCTTGTGGGAAATTCTCTTCTAGACTGATTCATTTAATGACTACTTATAACTCTTCAAATCCAACCAAGAAAATTAACAGAGAATCCATCTAGGCTTCCAGATTCCTTATTGTGTGCTTCTATATGTATCTGTAAATGACAACGATAGACCATCAGAAGATACTGAAACATTATGAACAATGATACCTTTGCCAAAGTATCAAATGATCAGCTAGCCAAAGAACAGAGTATTCTTGTGGTGCTGTTTTGTCAAAAGACAAAATACAAAAGGAGTTGTCAGACACAGCCCAGCTAGAAGAGGGCTTGGGTTGTTCTGCAAGAGGATGAAGGCCAAGCCTAACTATCTGAGATATCCCAGAAAAGGCTGGAGCTCTTCTATGATCATCTAAATCATGTGATGCTTACATAAACTTAAGGATAAAATATGCTAAGGAAGTTATCGGTTTGGATGTACTTTTCAGGAGGATCATACTTGAAGACTTCTTTCCAATATTTTCAATAAATATTATAAAATACATCTGCTGCCACCATTCTTGGAAATTCCTCATATTCAAACCCTCAGCCAAACTAAGAAAATAATCAGAAAGGCTTTTTAAAATTTGCATTGCTGATTAGGTCAGATGATTAGCTTATCTACATACTTGCATAATTCCACTCAGTTTTTATTAAACATGGCATAGGGACATCTCATTCGGTTAACCTCTATTAGTCTTTGCACATGTGAGTCCATGTTAGGAAGGATCAATTTTCTTGGTACTCATTTTGGATAATGCAAAAGTATCCAGGGCAACCAGAACGCACATACCCTTACACATTCAATCCCTCTCTCTCTTACACACACACACACACACGTAGATACATATATACACATACAAAACAGAAATATGCCCATGTGCACACACATACACACAAGCCCCTCATATTTAAGATTTTATAATTTGAAAGTGAAAAATGGATTGGGATGTTTGGAGAAACTCAGTTTCCTGAAGTTGGAAGTGTTCTGAACAAATCCCAGGGAAAAAAAACTGCAGAATTCCAAACACTTGAAATTGAGCAGATTGGTTTTCAATTCCAATCAGTGATATAGCATCACTATGCAGATTGTCCTGGGCAACATCCTTATCCGGCCACTCCTAACAGTGACTCTGCTGGACTCTATGGCCTGCTGTGGTTAAAATACACTGGAACACAAGTGGGGACTTGCTCACTGGGGTTCCTGTTCTGAAAAGTGGGTCACCATGGGGAAGAGCTTGGACAGAGTTATTTGGAAGAGATGTGCTGCTTAGCCGGCCATCAACCCTAGCTAGTAAGTCCACTCTATTTCATTAGTTATTCACACTCCAATCACTAGGAGACCACATCTATACCAGGAACTCCGAATGTGGCCAGGGTGAAAACTGCCTAAACCCATTCCAAATTCTGACCCGCAGAACTGTGATCCCATAAAACACTTGCTATTTTAATCTAACTGATTTAGGAGTGATGTCTCCTCAGTGCTGTGGACAAACAACAGCCAGTCAGTCCACCCTTAGGCATTGTGTGTGCCAAAGGCAGCCTCGCGTTCTGTAACCAAAGCCCAAGTGGAATGCAACACGACACGCAAGCCTCTTTTCTTTCTACTTTTCAGTTACAAGCCTTCCAGGTGCATGTACAGCTGTTTCCATGTAGGAGGGGCCTGAGTGACAGCCTCGGCATCACTCAGGGGCACTCCCTCCCTCGATGGGGCAGAGGGCAGAAGTCCCTGGGAAAGCAAACCCTTGTCAGTTTCTTCTTGCTAGCCTACACTTGATAGGAAGTCCATCAGGTGCCTCTTTTGAGGCCTGCGGATACCCAAAGCTTCATGCCCTTTTCAACACGCTTAAACTCTTTTTTCTCCTGTGGACTAGTGGACAGACACTGATACATTATACCAGAGGAAATGATCCCTCAACATCCTCTCCAACCTAGGAACTATCAAAAAACGAAACACTTCTGCTGAAGATAAGGGACCCATTCATGCCTTTGCTTAAGAAGTTTTCCATAAATCATCTTATTAAATGTATGTGATAAAATGATTTCTGAACCTTTAAACCTTAAAACATAAGGACTAAAATGTCCTTTAAAAAAATGAGAGTTGGGAGGGAATGGTTCAGTGGCAAAGCTCTTCCTTAGCATGTCTATGACCCTGGGTTTCCTTGTGAGCATTATATCAGAAGAAAAAGATCTTAGAAAGAGGTACAGAATCCCTTTCCTGCCTATTGGGGCAAAAAAGAGAAGATGCCCAGAGCTGGCAGGAGTAGGAGGCCATTGAGCTGGGTGGGCAGCAGCCACAGTGCTGCGAGGCTGTATTTCTGCTTTCAGTGGCTCACACTGCCTGCCCTGTAAACTCACTTGTTCACCTTGCCAAGGCCGAAACTTGTCCCAGTTCGGGAAAAGCCAGCTGCCAGGAGAGCTGCTGTTATGCTAGACAGAAGGGCAATAAAGGAACACGAACGCCCGGGAAGGAATGCCCATCTCTTGGGGCAGCAGGTCCTCCCCCAATACAGTCTAAGGAGGAGTTGTTCCCAAAGGGACTTGCAGAGCTGTAGCATGGAAACACAGCTCCTGCTTCAGAAATCATGAGGGGACCCCTGGCCATGTCACTTGCAACCTGTTGATCTTAGGCAAATGATTTCACATTGCCCATTCTCTGCCCCCCCACCCCCGTACTGTGGCTCCTTGGAAGTTAAGGAGGTAATTAATATGCGCAACTTGGTTAGTAGACCCTAGCCTGAATAGCCTGAAGCTCAGCAGTCCATCATCACACTGCTAACCCTGGCAGTGCTCACAATGCTTCTTCAACCATAGTGGGACATGCCACTTCTGTAGCCTAGGCTTCTTCATCTCCAGGAATAGTCAACCGAAATAAACTCACTCTCCTCATTCCTAAACTGGCCAAATTTAATGGAGGCAGAACGGACAGAAACGTTACTGATGATGCTACATCTCTTGATCCAAATATCCATTTATGTATTGAGGCAGTGTTCTCATAGTACAGCTACAGGGTACTGGGCATCTTTCAGAATGTTGGCAAAAGTACGGTGACCCAGGTCAATTACAGCAGCCCAATGTCACACTGGTGGAGAGGATGGTAGTGATGATGGGACAGATGGTAAATAATACATATATAAGTGAGAAAATAACTGAACATTCTAGATCATCTAAGGACCACAGAGCAAAAGGAAGCCATTGATGCTGTCAGGGGTTGCTGAGAGCTGGGAAGACATCCTTTGTGATGGTAGTAGCTAGGAAATCTAGCCTGGGAAAGATTACATATGAGCAGGAACCTGGAGGAGTGGATAGAGGCTGGCTTGTTTTCATTTTGGGGGAAGGGTCATGATAAGGACAGCGAACAACAAATGCAAAGGCTCTGAGCTGGCTGTGTGATCCAGATGCCTGGGATTCCTGCTGAGGGAAGGATGCAGCTGGAGCTAACAAAGGGAGAAAGAAGTGGACCAGGGAAGAGGGAATTTGTGTGTGTATGGTGGTGGTGGGGCTAAGAGTCACTGGAGTGTACTAGTAGAATAAAGGCATGTCATGAATTATGGTTTCTGCGAAGAATCCTAGTTTGGTGTGCCTGCCCATCAAGGTAGAAACCCACACACAGGAAGCATCAGGGCTAATAGTGTTCTTGGAAAAACCACACTAATCTTCTCTTGTTTTGACACTACTTCATGCTGGCTACACAGTGCACCCAGTTAAACTCAGGACACTTGTGTTGTTATGAAGTATGGTCTTCACGCTCCTTTGTACAACTGACCTTTGCTTTCAAATTATGAGTCGTTCAATTACATGACTTCCTTTCCTAGACATTAAGACGTATGAGGAGAGAAACACCTGAAAGTAAGCAAAACTTGGCTCATGCTAACAGTGGGCTCTAAGATCAGAACCAGCCCCGCAGGGCCCCGCCTACCTCCCAGGATCCTAGGGATCCCTGCCTCTCTCTCCCTTTACTTTTGCCTTTACAGAGCAGAAAGTGTGAGGTATACATGGAAGCCCATGTGCAGAATTAAAAATTCTATCAATTCTGTGAATCTTGAGATGCTGCTACTATATGGATATGATATGCAATTTTGTTCATTTTCTCTCTATCCCTATCTGTATACTTGACAGCATAACGGTTTCTGCTACCACTGTATTAAAAAATAATTTCATAATGTTTGTATAGTTCCCTAGTGCAGGGTCCACTTCTCTATGACAATGCTGTTGGTTCTCTGAATGACACTCATCACAATTGCTTGCTCTGTGTATTTTCAGTCCCAATTTCTTCTGATAACCCTCTCCATCCTACGGTTCAAGGGATGGGGCAAATTAAGGCATGGGGGAGTTGCCACTTGTTTTATGAATAAAATTTCATTCATCTATTCTCATTTTTTAAATTTGGTCACTTTAGTGCCATGATCTAAGCAGAGACTGTCACAAAATTCATGTGGTTTCTTACTAAAAAAATGTCTCTTTTGAGACAGTTTCATTGGCTTTGCCATACACTACTAAGCATTTTGGGGATCTTTGTCCCTATGATTATCTGACCTACATTTTCTGGGCCATTCTGCAGAATCCTCACTGTGTGTTTGTTTGTCCTTTAGGCTCCATTACCCGTTCCCTCTTCTCTCCATCTCTCCGTTGATAAGCTTCTCTACAGTGCCACGCAATCTCAAGATTACTGGCTTTATGTTCCCAGCTGTGACCTTCCTTCCACTCATCTTTCAAGCATCCCGCTGACTCTTTCATCACCGATACATTCAAAATCATATCAAGCCTTCCCGTTTCTTCATGTTTCTTAATGCCAATGGAGAGATTCTCTTACAGGTTCCACACTGGCACTCACTTCAAACTTCCCTCACCCCCCTCAAATTAGCTACTAACCCTTCTTGCTTTCACCAACTTGCTGGAATACCTGCCCCCTTTTCTTGCTGAACGTTCTCAAAATCCTGCTGCATCCACTTTGCCCATATAAGGTTTCTCTACAAAGCGACGAGCACGAGCCTTTCCTAAAACGTTCTTCACTTTGAAGCCCTTGAATGCTTCCCAGCTTCCAATAAATAAGGTTTGACAGCACCCCGTGATCATTTCCCAACTCTTACCATGAATACCCCGTACCCCATCTTTCACATAATATTTACTTCAGTTTGCAATTCATCCAGTAAAGCCCCACGTATCCTCTGGCATATCTGGTCCCTCTTCCTTTAGCTAAATCTAATAACTCCTTGGAGAAACCCATACTTTGTATTTGTATATGTTTGTGGCACTCTATTTTCAACTCTAGTACACGTATATGTTATACCTTCTGTTATTCTACTTGCTCCTTGAGAGGAGAGGGGCCACATGAATAATAACCTTTCTTGTACCATAGAATGTAATGTTTGCTGCAGAAGAGTATAGGGTAAGCGCAAAGTTTTAGTTAAAACAGTCACAGCAGTCGCAGATTGTCATAGGTTTCTGCCACAGAATGACAGAAGTGGTTTATTCACATTTCGTTTCAAAAGTTACATCCTGGCTCCCACTCTGAAGTTAACATTTGCTTATGGGAAGTTATAATTATTACATCTCTATGACTTTGTAAAGTCTTGGAATATTATATTTGGGGTTTAAATAAACCATGGCATGACACAAGTGGTAATATCCATATTCTTGTTTACTTTATAGCTAGATTACATTTAGCATGGTTGTCTGTCCTTTCAGGAAATGATCTCTCCATATGCCACAGTTCTTTCAAAGAAGTTACTGTCTAGAAATAGCAAAAAAAAGGATATCATCATTAAAATAAAACTTCAAAACTGGATTGTGTTGAGATCCTCAGAAAAGTGACAAGGGTTTTCTTTTTTCTAACGAGGCATGCCCAAGACAACTTATTTGTGGCTGGGGAAAAAAATGAAAGCTGAGTCTCAACTGCCTGTGTTTCCTGGAAGTGTATCTTAGAGAAGAAAGGCTTTTGTGATTCTAAAAGCATTCATAAAAATCCCCCTCAGTAAGCAGGCTTTTCCACTACCCATGGTACCTGCAAAGTCCAAGGGCTTCTGTACGTTACTGTCCCATTCTTTCCTAAATACTTTGCACCTGGCAAGCCATTCCAGCTGTGTCAGAGCCTACCCAATCAGTTCCAATTGAGTTACTTAAAACTGCATCCACTTTAGGCAGAGAAGAGTTACATTAGTAATAATAATGGGATTTTGAAGTGAGTGCAGATGGGGGGATAATGGTCTCCCCAAATTCATTTTCATCTACAATACACAGAGGAAACTTCAGGAGTCATCACTCCCTGGCCTTTTCATTCTCTTTTCTTTTTTCATGTAGTTGTTCTTTCTCCTGTCTGTATTTTCTGGCTTATGGATGGGGTAATGTCAGATCTAAGACACTGACTGAGATCAAGAATCTTATTCCATTGTGATTAACTTTCAGGCATTTTGGATGCGAGAAATACTTTAAAAGGA
Organism: Ellobius talpinus; assembly: GCA_001685095.1. Classification (NCBI taxonomy): domain Eukaryota; kingdom Metazoa; phylum Chordata; class Mammalia; order Rodentia; family Cricetidae; genus Ellobius; species Ellobius talpinus. The sequence continues at coordinate 9,426 of LOJH01013466.1, forward strand.
GCTTACAAAAAATAATAATAACCCTGATCTTAAGCTTGCTTCTCTTCTCAAAGTAGAACTTCGAATTTACCCCACAGTCTTCTTCAGCAGGAGAAGTTGGCCCACTGCACAATGTGCACATGGGCTTACTGACCACGCCAGAAGCTTCATATGGTGTTGCCCACCTGTAATCCTAGAGCTCAAGAGGCTGGAACAAGAGAACCGCCATGGGTTCAAGACCAGTCTGAACTACATAGGAAGTACCAGGTCAGCAAAGACTAGCTTTAACAAACAAACAAATAAATAGACATAGAGAGTATACCTCAAAGGTAGAGATCTTGTCTATCAAGCCAGAGGTTCCATTCTCAAGACCTAATACCACACACATCTGAGATGGTGAGACCCATCTTAAGTGTGTGACCCACATTCTTATGGCAACCTATATAAAGAACCTGAAAGAAAGAAGATCTCTATTTGCCTGATTGACCCAGTTCTCAGTGGCAAATCATTCCTTCACTACTACTAACGTCTACCTCTTTAGGTTTCTGAGATATACTTGAAGATCCTCTGGGACATCTGGCCCCATGGACTGAATAACTATTGGATCCTTGGACTTTTTGTGTGGAGATAGCCATTATTGGGCAAGCCAGACCACAGCCTGTAAGTCACTCTAATAAATATAAATATATTATATATATATAGTCATACACAAACACACACACATTCATTCATTCTACCAGTTCTGTTTCTCTATGGAACCTTGACTAATAAAGACATTTGTGTGAGTGCCAGGTTGAATTGTATTCAAGTAGAATTGATCAGCTCAACCAACACCGCTGGAAACACTGCTGTGCCACATTAGACAGGAGCAGAGCACAGCAGAGGAGGTACACACCAGGTTTTCCCATTCTCTCTTGGTTTATGTTAGCTTCTGTGCAAAGTTCATCTTGGTTTTGTGAGAGGAGTTTGTTTTTGAGGAAGACAGGGTACCGAGAGAAAATGTGGTTTTGGACTCTCCCAGGCCAATGCCTAGTACATCGTGTGCTGCTGTATTTGGATGGAAACCAGCACAGAACTTTGATCCTGTTTCCTTTTGCTGCAATAATGAAGAAAAATGGAATTTTGCTTGGTAAAGAATGGTGACATCCATGTGTGACTAACCTTCAGGACATAGACTGCTCGATATTCTCGACATTATTCAGTTAAGTTTTTTCAAACAAAGCTGCCAAGTTCCTCAGCACTAAACCCTGGCTGTTCCTGAGGCCAAACAGAAAGGATCTGAGAGCATAGATGTCTCGTTATAATCCAAGTGGCTTCCCCTGCTGTCAGGAGCACAGATACGCTTCCTGTGAGCCTGTGTAGTAAAACCACCACCACATTCAAGGCCCTCTGGCTACAATGGTTCTGTACTATCTGGATGTCTCTTTAACTCAGTTGAGTAGTGAATCCAAATTATCAACAGCAACTTCTTCCTGTTATTCTCACATCTATCTGTGCATGATATGAAAAATACACAAAGAATCATTTAACACGGATCCGAATACTTAACTCGGCTTCATACGTCCCATGTGTACAAATGAAGGGCATCGATGCCATTTAACAAAGCATAAACAACAACATCGTATTATAATTTGCTTTATTTCATTCAGCATGGCATGTGAGATTAGTTCATACTTCTTGATTTCACTGTTTTCCTCTTCCTCAGTCTAATTGAACTATTTTTTAATGGATCACTATTATTTATCTATTTTCATAATGACAATTAAGTTTTCAAAATATCCACTGCCAGCTATGCTGTCACAAGCTGCTTCATGGAATATATCTGAAAATTATGATATAGTTTAATTCATGCACATTGCCAAATTGTTCTCCAAAGTGGCTGAACCAATTTATATTTCCACTGATGTGTGCACATGCTACAGCCACCGACGAGATTGATGTTGCCAGATTTAAACATCACTCTAATGCGTAAAGCCATTCTGAATTGTCTAACCTCCCAAAGCACAAGATTTAGACTGCTTGGTATCTTGGGAAGCTGGGGAAGGAAGATCTCAACTATGAGGCCACAAGAGGAAGAAAAGAAAGCATATTCTTTATCCCTAGGCTTGGCAGATTTGTGTGAGTTATAACCATAGACTATATATTTCTGAAAAAATTTTAAGATTTGTGGTTTGTTGAACTTTATTTGAAGAGGAAACGCTACATTGTCCTCCTGGCATGTGCTGTGCTGACAGGCTCTGCCGTTTTTAAACTCCTGCACAGAGCATCTCTGGAGGTTTCTTTATGCCTCGAGCTTGATGATGTCTCTGCTCTGTTGTGAGCTGGGGATTTATGTTAGCCCATCTACACTCTCGGACTCATCCTCTCCCTTAACGTTCACATATTTCTAGGTATCTCTGTGAGTATTGCAATGTAATCTGATCTGGTCTTGCAGGTGGATATACTGATATATATTTTAGGATACTTCCATTCCTGTATGTTTTATTTCTTGCTTTGACAACTTTTCCACTCAGTCTTGCTTCCTGGGTAAAGTTCCCAATGCAATCCTTCCACCCAAATATCCTTCCATTCAACATTCTGGACACATTGCCGTTTCCCAAAGAGAACCTAGGCAAGGTTCTAGATTCACATTTTCTCTCACCGTTGAAATCCACTTGGCCAATAAATTCTACTTAATTGCTTTTGAAGTGACCACTGACCAGGCCTTCAGACAGACCTGGCTGGTTTCCAGGCATGACCTTCTGCCGCTTCTGCTTCTGCTACACCTCACGGCATCCACAGCATCCATCCTCTCACATACCGATGCCAATGCTATCCTGTTCACTTCTACCCACTGCAGCCTTCTGTGAGTCCCTGAACTTGCAGTAAATGTTAGCCACCTAGCTTATCTCAACTTATAATTTCATTAATATACATCCCTGTCCTAACTATATATATCGTGTATACACAGTACACACAGCAAAGCCCACACTGAAATGGATAAAGCACATCAAAGTCAACAAACAAACAAACCTCCAAAGAGAGTGAGACAAGTCTCAGAGAGACGAGCATGGGCTTATGAAAACTGCATCTTTGAACATGCCTCAAGCTTCATTTCCAGTTCTGCATATCCTCCATTTGATCATATGTGAGCATCCTTTCTCCTGAACAATCACTCTTCTTCCCCACCATGATGTACTATGGTAATTTGTAGTTCAGGGGTTTGAACTTTTAAAATTGCTCTGGTCAATCTAGATGCTGTGACTAAATCCTTGGGAGCAGCCTTCTGATGTCGCCATCACCCTCTTCCACTTCTCAGCCTTGTGACTTTCTTTGTGCACCACATCTGTCGGCCTAGGCTTGGCTGTCTTGTGACTCATTACTGTTTCCTTGGCCATTTCATTGTGGGTCTGCTGCGGGTACTGTTTGTACACTATATGCTATATATGTGGTTAAAACAGGGATACACGTTAGTGAGACTACCGATTGGTGTGAATGGAAAGGAATGTGAGAATTCTTGGTTAAGGCGAAAAGTTAAAAAATTAAATATATTTAAACCATGGATGGTGGTGTATGCCTGAAATCTCAGCTCTCAGAAGTCTGAGCTGGGGCACTGGTGCAAGTTTGAGAGCAGCTACAGAGAGTGTACCAGACCAGCTAGGACTATATAGCGAGATTCTGCACCAGGTAGAAGGAAAGAAAACTAAAGACTTCTGAGTCCTGCTGTCTTAACTTCGTAGCTCTAATTTTCTTTTAAGAAATGAATCTGAGAGTGACCAAAACCATAACCCGGCGCTGCAGCCATCACATTTCTTGAAGTAACAGACAAATCTTTAAATTTCTGTCAGAACCTCATGTCCCAAAGAGAGATCTTGAGCTAAGCATACAGTTGAGAGTAGCCTTGAACTCCTGATCCCCTTGCTTCTGCCACCAACCCTGGGATGACAGATGTGAGCCAAGACCAGGCTTTCCTTTTCTCATTTAAATGGTACAATATAAGGCATAAATTAAAGAACTTTATAATAAGTCAGCTAACTCTTTAGTTTATGAAATATGTTTGTCTCCTTAAAATACTTCTAGATGAGCATATATATAGATGTCAAATATGACTTAATGCATATGAGTATATTTATATTCGTACATACAAGCCCAAAGAAGGGACAATATAAAGTCTTACGATAAGTATATTCTAACATATCTAGGTACTTGATGGGCATTGCATTCTGGACTTTACAAACATGAGAGGCCTCTCTAAGTAAACGGATTGGTTGAGCAGGCACACAACTGACAGTTCAGAAATGGATTGAACAGTGTCACAAGGCTGATTTTCCCTATGTCTCTTTTGGAATAAACTATGGCTGGCTCCCCGAAGTATGTGATAGTGCTCTCCTGATGTTGCTAAGAACCACTGCATTGTCAGTGCTTATAATACGGATCACAAAGCGGGAAAACAGCAACAATTCACTGGCTTGCTCAGATCTATAAATGGAAAAGATGCAGCCTCCCATCAACATCAGATCAGCCAGCATTATAGAGCTAAAACTTGCTTCACATTGTCATTGAGAGCGTGTTTGCTTTGAAATACCAAGGGGTTATGACAGTGATTAACATTAAAAATAATCACAATTGGCCAAGGAAGGAAGAAAAATAGGCCTGCTAAGAGTTGTACTAGTTTCCAGGTGGATAATGAGATAATAAAACACATAATTGGAGGTTATACTACCTTGATTACTGCAGATTATACCAATGGGCACAATAATGCCACTAAAGACTGCATCACCAACCGCCACCCAGTTGTTAGATGATAAGTGGATTGTGCTCCATGGAAACGATGACTGGAGGAACACGGTAAGACTTGCAACAGTGCAGGTGTGATGCCTGAGCACTGGACAGCAGGCTGCGTCTTTGACTTTGTGAGAAGTTCAGCGAAAAGAAAAGAATGCCAAGATATGTAGCAACAGCATTGAAATCAGAGCTGGAAGATGTCAGTGCCTATTACAAGGCCAGCTAGTCCCCGTATCCAAATACATGTGTTTGAGAATTCATTTTCCAATTTGAAGAAAACATTTCTAAACGTCTGCTACACGCGCTTGGACGATTCTGAGTGTGTAATGCTCTAATGATGATTAGCTATTGGCTAGTGTTCAGGATTTTATTGAACTCATTAATCTAAGAAAAATAAATATAATTGTACCAGTAACACAGTGACATTAAATGCTGGCTGTGTCTTTGTGTTTTTTTTCCCCTTGTGGGTTTTTATTTTTATTTATTTATTTTTTTTAGATAACCACAATCAGGATGAGGCAAGATACAACAGGCATGTTTGTGTTACACGTGTGTCCTTTGTATCCATTTTCCTCCTCAAAAAGAGCTCCAGGCAGGGACCAGATATGTGTAAAAGTGACACATATGTCAGTCTCTGAAACCCAGTGAACCACACTGTGACAAAATTTCCCTGCACCTAGAAATGTTGACCTACAGCTCGGGGCTATTGTTCTGCTGCAAGATGTTGGGGGAAACTGAAGCATTTAAAATACCACACTCTAATGGCAATACTTAGCTGTACAGGATTACATCATAGCGTTCATATGTGTGCAGCCACAGCTGAGGCTACACGGACTTGTTTCATACCTCATGAATTTTAAACCTGAACCAAAAGCACAGGTGATTTTAAAATGCGAAGATTTCATGTTCAGTTAAACAACACCATATGGGGGGGATATACAGGGTTGGGGTGTTAACAATGACAAATTCTTTCAATATTTTAAGCTTATTGGTTAAGCATCAAGCCAAAATACGGGGGTATGGTTCTGAAGTAATTTAAAATCTGATTTAATTCTAGGTGCTACCCCTTATAGACTGAACCTTTAAGGAGTAGAACCACAGAGGTCTCTAATTTCTAACCTATGAAAAATGGACAGCAATGTCTATATTGTAATTTTGGGGGGATTTAAGGAAAAAATATATACATCAGAAAGAACACACAGTCAACAAAGGTTATTGTTGAAATAGTTTTAACAAATACATTTATAAGATTTACTACATACTTTATTGACTTCCTCAAAAAGACTGGACAGCTATTTATCATTCTTTTGTTACTAATGGTCATTATTTCAAAGGCAATTATGATGCTCTTGGTTAGTATTACCTCCAAGGACATGGGCATAGGCTGTGTAACCCTATTTACTCTCATCCAGGAAGCCCTTCTTCTGGTGAATCATGTTTTTACTTTGATAATGATGTTGACATCTCATCTTTCCGCCACCTTTAGACCTGAGTGTCCCAAAAGATAAAAGCAAATTTCCTAATTTGTGCATCAGTTTCAAATAAAATAATCAGAATAGAACCTGAGTGAACTGATAATTCAAAATCTTTAGGAACATTTTCTTACTGCAAGGAAGCCTATAGAAAGCAAAGTGCTACAATTTCTTGGGGCTACTGAGAATATCTAAAAATCTACTGAGGACATGTTGAAACACATCCAAAGGCCCAAGCAATAAAAATAAGGATGGCAAAATATACCATTCTCTTACTCCTCCTTCACCTTTTTTATTTACTTCATTGAGTCTAGGCACAGCTAGAGATTTATAGTCACAAAGAGTACGAGAAGCAAGTCTAATGTAAGAGTTGAAAGCCTTGGGAGCTGTGATGAGCTCAGGTATTTCCTGGGGGGTATAGGGTAGTACACATCACACATGCATGTTTTATAACACACACAGCCAGCACATGTATTGGAAAACACATGAAAACAGACACTGCAACAGAATTATACACCTTCTGTTTTGTATTTGCCGTCCATTTCTTCCGTGGTCTGACATATTCCTACCCACTCTGATGCTGGAGTTTTATGCTTCCTCATCTTTCCCCTCAAATATCACCACTTCCACCTTCATTAGCCCATTCTGGCTTCTTCCTCTTTGAGGATTTACGAGTGAGGGCTCCAGAAGGTTCCCTCTGTTTAAAAGGTCCCCGTGTTTATAGAGGATTGATTGAAAGCATTCACTTGCAACAAAGGCCATAGCAGAGATGATTAGGGAAGCCTTTAGATTCAGCACAGAGCAGACAAAAATGCAATCAAGAATCTGACAATGACTTCTGAGCACAGAAAGGTTCCAGACAATTCCCACAAAGCTGTCCGAGATTTGAGTTTTTGTTTAATACACCTTTAAGGCCAGATATCTGAAACGGGAAACAAATCTCCCTTTTATGGCCTCAACAAATGGGCTGGCCATTGTAAATACATCATTGGATCTCTCTCACAAAGAGATACTTAAATGCAGGGCGCAAGAAACAGGAGCAATTTCCTTCGACTTTAGGTTTGTTAAAGGAAATTTATGTTTTTAACATGCACTGCAAACACGGAAAAACTGATTGTACCATCATGAGTGTTTAAATCAAAACAGCTTGCTATCTGGTAAAGACAGACATACCGGTCGATTTATTTCATAAAACTTTATGTACAAAGAGACAGTGTCTATGAACTTAATGGAGAGAATATTGAGTCTGGAAGGGTAATTTTTATTACAGTTTATGGTGGATTATCCATACTCCACAGTTTCCAGATTTTATGGTAGCGCTGTGCTGATGCAGTTAACTGTAGCACGGGGGGAGTCATAATTTCTTTCACCCTGACTGGGAGATGAAATTGGCATAACTACTATATATATTTATATTAGACACATCACTGATTCTATTAATTATATCGGTCCAATTAAAGCCATTTTATCCTATGTCCACAGGTAAAATATTTTACTAAGCAAAAGAATAGGTGAGGACTGACTATAATTTCCACACAATGCAGTCTTTTTTATTGTGACTCTTTTGAAACCTTCAGAATATTGCTCACTCACAGTAGTTCAACTCCAGAAACCATTAAACCTGTATTATATTAATGATCTATAATATAACACCAAATATTACTTGTTAATCCTAAGCACTGTGGAATTAAAGAAAGTCAAAGATAGTGAAGATACTATATCCTCAAGAACCAAGAGGATTCCAAATGCTTCACTGGCACAAGCAGTAAAAGCCTTGAGATTGGCAGACATGTATTCTGCAAATACTCGAGAGTTTTCAATGTGTCCCACAGAATAGATAAGGTCTTGAGACCCAGAGAGAAGACGTTATGGAGAGAGAATGAGATTGTTGAGCTTTACCATTTGGTACGTACCTCCATAGAAAAGGCATTGCTGAACCAAGGCTTTTGCACAAAACCCTTTCTGCATAAACAAAGGCAATGCAGCATCACAAAAAGCCATGGCACGTGACTGGACTATGAGGCATGTTTAGTGGAGTGCTAACGCACTGGGTTGGGAGAGGCTGACTGGCATTTACGTTGAGTCTTCTTCTACTTCATAATACAAAGAAGATTTCTCTTTGGTTTGGAGTTTGAAGTCTGGGACTGTACTGACCACAGAATTACTGTATACCTCATCACATCATATACTGCAAGTTCTACCGATTCATTCTGGCACTCATATCCTTTTATAAATCTCTACTGAGCTTTGGCTGGTATCGGACACAGTGTTGGAGAAACAGGAAGAAGTAAATTGCATATTCCACAACCCTTACCTTTCTAGGAGGAACATTATTAGATACCTTTCCCAACGTCTGATACCATAGCAATGAGGATTCCTACGAATAATCTATAAACTATATAATTGTCAACAGAAGAACTTATTCTTACCAGTGGTCATACTACTTGGTCCATTTTTTCTTTAGGGAAATGGGGAACCCATATCTATTACATGGT
>LOJH01013466.1:24859-40762 GCA_001685095.1 Ellobius talpinus
ATTAGTTAACCAATGAAAGCAACAGATAGATAGAAGACCCTCCTACATCACACAGGTGGCACCCAATTGAACTCTCAGATCCTTTGGGGATTGTCTTTTGTGGCTCTTATGTGCACAGATGATTTCTCAAAGGGCTTCCATGATTATACCTAATAGCATCCCCTTCTCTTGCTAACGTTGTCACATCCTGGTGTTTCTCTGTAGCACTCATACTGCCTGACACAAGCTTGTCACCTCTCCTAGTGCAATGGAATATTCTGTGCAGCAGGGCCTTGCTCACCTTGGAACTACAGCTCTCAAGCACTGTGTTTGGCATATAGGAAATACACATTGCATAGCAGATGGGAGGAGCATGCTACATTACTTGTCACTCCTAACTCTTTCGTCAGGCTACTAAATGAACCAAGCACTACCTTGCCTCTGGTTTACGTTAATGCTACATGGGCTTCTACCACAAGTAGCTAAGCTACAGCAAATCAAATCAAAATGAGGAAAATTCCACGATAAACATACCACAACTTTTCCTAGGCTGGACTGAAATTCCCAGAGGTATCATTTAGAGGTAGGAACAGCACCTTGAGGGTTGCAGCTTCTACAGTACCAAGATTCTCTCTTGCATAGGTGAGTTGTGCATCTCTAAGCCTACATTGGAGGATACACGCTGCGTGTCCTCAGTCTACCTCTCTGTCCTTGCTCTCACAGTGCTAGTCCAAATTATGTTCATGTATTGTACCTCTCAGAGCGTTTTCCCAGGTTTCTTCCCATTTCACATTCTGTTCCATGCCCCACTGTGATGCCACTGTACTCTGGGCTAGCTAACACCTTTCATTCCTCTAGGCCAATATTCTTTCTACTTGGATGAGTGGTGGCTATTGCTTCATCAGAGCAAGTTATTCAAGCATTCATGGTGGGGATTTTGTCTCATCCCTTCCTCAAAGCATGACCTCCATTCTGTTATAGAGAATCCCAGTCATTTCTTCTTTGCCTATATAACTGTGCTATATGACAACACTTTTGTCAAATACAACTTCATTTACTGATAATTCTAATTATCTTCTTACTGGAAAAGTCACTGGCTGACATTATGGAAATTTTTGTCCACTCTAACCAAAATTAATGAGTATTCATTTCTAAGATTTCTTTAATTTGATATTCTCCATTAGACTTGCAGTTATGCCCAGCCTGTTGGCTCTGCAATGTGATGCTGTCTTCTATAAAATTCATGCTCAAGGATATGTAATCTAGTGACAAAGAAATTGGAAACAACATCTCAAGGTTTTAAGTATGTTTCCAATTTTGTGTTGGGCTCTAATTCTAGCTGCAGTCAGCTACATGTGGTCCACCAGTGTCAGGATGGATAGGCCACGGAGCAGTGTGAGAGAGAAACAGTATCAGCTCTGTCAATCACTGTATCCTCAGAGGCAATAATGTCTACTGCTGAGAGATGCTTAATAGATGCCCAGATGAACACATGACTTGAGCTACATGATATGTGAGCTTAGATGTGGTCATATACATTCCCAGTCCTTTGTGTCACATGATGTGTAGGCTCATCTACTTCTCTATCACAGAACATGTATGATATACCAATCTCAAAAGCAATTAGCCAGTAAATACACCTAATTTATATGAGTGATATTTTATACCTTTCATATTAGCATTTTGGAAATACCCTTAGGGTATTTTTCTTTTGCACATCCATCGCAAGCAGACAAGCCCTAAGTGGAATGGTCAGTAGGAACTCCCTTTACTATTCAGCTGTTTTGGTGTCTGTTCAGAACTCAGCTGCATGTGTGGAAAATAAAGCTTTAAAGAATTATCCAAATGGCCTTTCCTTTCCTCATTCTGTGAGGTAGGCAAACCTTTCCACCCAACACTTCTACGGTCCTCCAGTTAATCAGTTAAACAATAAAAGGTTATAAAATACTATAGCAATATTTGTAGAATATGGTGATTATAAAAACTTAATATGAAGTAATAAAATTCAAAAATGAGCTGTTTCCAGGCAATTTCTCACACCGATCTCCCATCCCTTATCTTTGCTGTGTCAGCAGCTTTGAGAAGTTTTACCCATCCCACTTCCTGGGGTTGACTTTAATTCAGCAAGTTCTGTTGCTGATACCACTGTCACTATCAACTTTCTGTTGTATGGGAGGAAGAAAAGGAAGTGTTGATTATTGCTTGCAATATTAGGGGGAAAAGTAATAATGATAAAAACACAAATGTTTACAGATACTTGGTCACTCCATGGTGTCCGTACTATGCCCTTCCATGAAATCCTAAGATAAATCAGGTTACTAGCTCCATTTTTCACTGATAAAAATGAGGATTAACACAATAATTTTCTAGTTATAAGTGAGAAAAGCAGCATTGTTACTTCATATGTCTATGATCTTAAAATCTGTAGAATGGTTCACTGGGCTTATGATTAAATACATTTTTATTTATGACGTAAAAACTACAAATGAAACTAATAAATAAACTCAGATAGAGAATAAATGACAGTGTGAGACTCACAGGGCTCCTAAAATACACGTTTTCCAGAAAATTAGGTTTCAGCCATATATATATATATATATATATATAAAATGTTATATCCCCCAATTACAAAAAGCATCTGCTGTAAAATGGTAATAAGAAATAAAAGGTATCTCTTTTGCTCATTTCTTAGTGATTCAAAATTGTATAAAAAGCTCATGATCATCATAAACATATTTACTAATTAGCTTCATAAAGAAAGTGATGTTTCTGTTAAGTAGCATGGCAGAATGACTAGCCTCTAACATGGGCACACATATAGGATCATAATACTTCAGAGACATTAGAGTCTACATATATATAGGATTATATTATATATAATACTATACATATATATAATGATGTGCTTCACTACCTATTAAATGTTAGTTCTTAAAAATTTATAACTATATGTCTCAATAATAGGCAAAACAATATCTGATTTAGTACCCAGTTAGGTTATTATTATTCAAAGAGACTTGTTCACTGTGCTCAGAGTCATGAGCAATAGCAAAGGGAGCAGCAGGAAAATAATGCATTGAAAAGCACCCTACTCCCTTTTCCCTCCACTTTCTGAGTCCAGAGTGTTGCTGAGATATGTTTTCTGTTCCATGATAGCAGATGGCACATAGTGTGTGGAGCAGAGAAAGCCCCTGAGTGAGTGGCCATGGAGTTTGAAATGGACACAAACATGTTACAGACTCTGAGAGCTATCAACTCATGGGAAACTGGCGAAGCTGTTACCCATATGGGCTTGGCTCGAGACAAATGGCTAGGCTTTCCTCAGGGAGTATGAGTATGCGTGTTTATGAAAAATTGATCAGTATGCACAGACTAGCAGCCATGGCTTCCTCCTCCCAGATGTCCACAGACAGAGCCTGCCCGCTTACAGAGACCACTGAGTCTAACCAGCCCTGGGATTATATCTAATAAACATGCTGAGGTCCAGGTTGGTAGTGGTAGGAAAATCCAACCTGATTCCAGCTTCACCGTGTGTGCGCCTGCATGTTTGCCTTTTCTTCAGTCCCTCCACACCCCGGGGCTGGGTACCAAAACCGAGACACATGGACCTTGGCAGTGGCATTGTTACATAAAGCGGAGAATGACTACTCTCAGACTTGCAAACTGAAATTCCTGAATCAGGAGATTTTTAACTTTGCTCAAAGAGGGAAGGTGAGACTTACTTGAGTGCCATGAAGAAATTTCATATTGATGAAATAATAACTTCCAGGGTTGAACACACAGCTCTATATGGATGTTTATAAACATTCTGCCAAGTTTTCAATCATATATCATTTCTCAATATTGAATCCTACCTTTTACCAGAAGCAAAACAACCGTGTTGCCCAGCATTTTATGAGAAGACAGTGGTTTATGCATTCATCGATCATGTTTTAATCATGGGCCTCAGTAGTAACACAGTGTCAAAGCAAAAAGCAATATCGGGAAAGTCTGATCCTAGCATTGTGTTTGGCCTCTGAATACACAAATATGCACTCAGTTTCAAAGGGAATAAGTCAATAATATGAGATTTTATGTTTGCAGAGAGGGTGGCTTAGTGCTTAGATTTGTATGTGGGAGACATGGAATTTACAGTTTCTTCTGTTAAAACTCTGCATAAAGCAGTAACTTATAAGTAGAAGGCAACTCCATATACAGGTGCTTAACTATCACAATTAATGAAACAATTAAATATTATCACATGAGTATGTGACAAAATACCTTTTTACCTCCTAAAACTTAGAGACCCTTAATAATGTATTTTGAAATATTTCCATTCTAACTCACCCTGTTCTTTAAAAACCATAGTAACTGATATAGAAGATGGCCAAAGTTATGTGAAATTTTACAGATACTTTACAAATACACATCTATTCTTATTACAGGTTATGATGGTCTGATAGAGGATGGCTCCTATAGGCTCATATATTCGAATACGTAGTCACCAGGCCATGGAACTGTTTAAGCAGGGTTAGATGGATTAGGAGGTGTGGCCTTGTTGGAGAGGGTGTGTTGCTGGAAATGGGCCTTCTCATTCTCTCTCTCTCTCTCTCTCTCTCTCTCTCTGCTGCCTATGGATCAGGATATAAAGCTCTCAGCTACTGCTCAGGTGCCATTCCTGTTGCATGCTTCCTGTTGTTATGTTCATGGACTAACCCTCTGAAACTGCGAGAAAGTCCAGAGTTAAATTTCCGGCTTTATATGTTGCCTTGGTCATGATGTGTCTTCACCACGAATAGAACAGTAAATAAAGACAGGCTCTCAATATGTAACATGGGCTGACCTGGAAACCTCTTTACATATATCAGACTGGCCTCCAAATCTTAGTGGTCCACCTGCCTCTGCCTCCTAAGTGCTGTGATTAAAGAGACATCCCGCCATGCCTGGCTTAATGATTTTCATATCAACCTAATTTAAATGGTACTCAAAAATAAGTGTCTAGATCCTAGGCAACCCATCTTCATGGCATTTTATATTAATCATCTAAAAATGTCAAGTTTGAACATATACAAAAAAAATCCTTATTTACCTTAAAATACACACAATGACCAATGTCCATAAGGGATTTATAAACTTCCATGTCATATATAATTCTACTGTCCGTGGGCTGCCCCTCCCATTATACCACATAAGGAAAGCATTATTTTATAAATTAAAATATCAAAACTCTTGACATTAAATGACTCAATAAATAAGTATATAGACCATGTCCGTATATATGTGACTGCTTGCAATCAGTGTGGCCAGTCAGGTGATCTGCATGGCTCAATACAGAGTGCCTTTGAACCCAGTGTCTGTACACAATCTAGGTCCCAGCCAATGAAAAAAAGAAAAAGAAAAGAAAAGAAAAGAAAGAAAACCACATGTTTTTCTCTAGTGCTGAAACACGGTGTGTCTCTTACCTTTGCCATGGCTTCTCCCATCCTCCAGGAGAGGCACAACGATGGTGTTGTTCACATTTCCAGGTGACCGTACGGCTGTGTAGACAACCGGCACTGACTGTACCACCACGGGGATGCGATGAACATGACTGAGTTTGTTAGACTGTAAGTTCATGGGACTGGAAGGTGGGACAGGATGAATGATGTGTAAAAACTGCTGGCCGCCCACGCCAGAGGCAGAGGCAACGAGGGGTCCTGGAGATAACACTGTTGACGAAGACGATGCTGAAGATACTGATGTTATAACGGTGGGGGATGAGGCTGGACGGCTAGAAGATGAGGAGGAGGTTGAAGTTGAAGAAGGCGAGGAGGCAGACGCTGTCATGGAGACTGGGGAAGATGAAACAGCGGTAGGGGAGGTCCTGGCTTTGTTGATTGACAAGTCCACTGGCTCAGTTTGTGTCTGGAAGTGATCTACAGGCAATGAGTCCTCTGGGGGCTCCCCTTTCACATTATTTAGCAACAGGGGAACAGCTTCCATATCGGGGTAGTTGTGGACGTTTGGAGACTGCAAGGAGAAAATGAACAGATTTATCATTATTAATGATATATTTCAATAGATGCATGATTTCTTATTTGAAAGTGTATTAATTTTCCCTTATTGCAATGGGGCATTCGTTTATTCACTCAAACACTCACAAAAATTTCCTTAAGTTACCATGATGGACATTTCCATTCCACTGGGAGGACAAATACACAGCTTCTTAAGCTAAATTCCCTGTTTATACAAGAGGCCACTGGAATTTTAAAATGATTAGTAAATTCATGTCGAATTTTCGAAAGACAAGCTCAGGGGGCAAAGCTTCATCTTAGAATTGTATAAACAAGACTGGTTTAATTAAAACATCCCCTTTGTTCTTCTGGACCCCCCCGCATTGGGGGTGTTTTTCAGTGCTTTCTTAGGAAGGAACTGGGAGTTTTCATTAGATGAGCTGAAACGGCTCCGGCTGTGGAGTTGCGCAATGTCATGAATGATTCTACCCTTGTGCAACATGATGCTGAGCTAGAACCAAAACATCATCCAGCAGCAATCTTGGGAAACTTGCTATGACCTTTCTACATTCGTGTTGGGCACCAGAGCTCCCAAGACACGCTCATTCAGAGACGCCACAAGAAGTTCTCTAGTCTCCCAGGACTGGTTGTCAAGTTAGCAATCATCTGACATTATTGAATTATAACTCTCAGTGCCCGACAAGATGTTTTTTCCATTAAGATCTCACTCATAATTATGACACTGAAACCCGAGGAAAGTTTTCAGAAAATCCTACATAAGAAAGTTTAAACTGTCTTTTGACTTTTTGTTTAACCTAAAATGATAGTTTTGTTTAAGTTCATGTGTATTCTTTAAGTTTTAATGAGAAAAATTTAATAATAAACACTACTGTTCTCAGCATAGTATTAATGGGCATGAATACACTTTTATTAATTCCTAAGTTGGAAAAGTATTTATGAAATTTGCCCTTCTGGGACCAAGGGGTCCATGTTCTACTGGAGTGTGTTAGTAGAGCCTCAACAGAGAGAATCAGACCACAGCAGATTATTTTGTTATATCTAATTTAACCAAGGCAACACTCATATTAGTATTATTCTGTTAGATGAAAACCCCAAATCACTGTTTTAAGCTATTTTGTGGTTTCAGAACAACAGTTATATTAAATTGGTCATTTTATTCTTCATTTCATGAAATATTTTCATCTGCTATTCTTTCTGAAAGAATAGAAATGCATTTAAAGGTTTTTTTAAAAAAACATTGTTCTTGAAAACTTTCATTATAGAATATAAATTTTAGTTTTATTCAAAACTTATAATAGGCAGTAGGATGGGGGCGTTGCACTCAGCTACAATGAAAAGAGAGAGAAACAAATCAACAGTAGTACCAGAGCAAGTGAAAGGAAAATGGGCTGATGTTTTAATGCCTTTTCCCTATTCTTGGCTAATAGCTGCCTGCAAAAGCACATGAATTAGAAACATAAAGGCTGAATGATCTATAATGTTTCCTGTATGGAATCCTAACTAGGATTTGCACTTTAATTATTAAAGCAAGGAACAATTTTATAAGCCATCCCAAATACATTAGGAAACAAACAAACACCCAAACACCATAAATTATACCACTTTTGTGCAAATTTGTAAACATTATCACTTTTCCTATTAGAACGGTATGTTTAGTTTATTTCTAGCATCATCATTAAGGCTTTATTCTAGTAGAATAATGTGAGTTGTCTCTGCACAGTATTTTATACATGCATAGAAAAGTCCTTGATATTGCTTTCCTCACAGTTAGTAACTGATTCATAATCCAAAATTTAAATCATTAAACACACTATTAAACAGTACCAATCTCTTTGGGTGGTTACATAGTAGACAAACTAGAGACTCTTACTTTGGAGACAACGGTTATTTCTACCTTATGTAGGAACAGACCTTTACAAATAGAAGGTGGAGGAGCAGTTCATCCCTGTAGAAGCAGTTGCTAATGGAATTGAAATAGTGCATTGGCAGATGATGACAAGGGGATCCGGACACATAGAGTTTATGTAAAGAGGTGGCTTCCAAGGCATCAGTGAGCTTTATGAGGTACCCCGACTGCTCTGTATTGTGAATGAGAACTCACCACTAGCGTGGCACTGTCTATTTCCCAACTGAGGAAGATACTTCTTCCATAACCATGGTACAGCATCAGATAGTGACTCCCTCTCAGTCCCATTGGATAGACTAGAACATTATAAAGACAAAACACACAGAACCCCTAACTCCTCCCAGATGCCCAAGAATTCAACAGCTATTCTCCTGTGTTCTGAATCTTTGGATCAAACAGTAGGGGCCTTGGAAAATTGTGCATGAATTTTTATATGATGGCTACTCTCTAACATACAGCAGTTAAAATGAAGCCGGTATATTAACTAATTATGCTCCATCCATATCAAAACAGTGAAATCTTTATTTTACCCTTCATCTGCTTTCAGTGTCAACAGGGCATCTTATCCCAAATGTTTTCACTAATCCCTTGAGACACACAATGTGGCAGGTAAAGCTATTCACACTTCCAGCTTTGGGCAGCACAAACCTATCTGTAAAGTCAGCGGTGTTACAAGCTAAGGTCTCTAAATAGCTATGACAACTCTTCTTCCTCCTTTGAAGAAATGGGAAAGACCCACAAGGCTCAGCCTTAGAATCATCATCAGGAATTCATTTCTTTGCTTCCCAAAAGTGGAAAATTGAACTGCACTCATTCTGAGATTTGGATCCCTAAGTGGGAAGCTGGAATGGGTTGCTGGGAACCCAGCTGGCTGCCGAGAGGGAAAAGAAGATGAGGGAAATAGAGAAGATGGAGAGAGTGCTGAAGGAGCAAAGGAAGAATGGATGCTGGGCAGGCCTGGAAGGGGAAGGAGCACCAAGGAGGCAACAGAAATGAACGAAGATTGGAAGCACTACAGGAGATGCTTCTAATAAAAGAACAAAAGGAAGGATTGCATGGTGGAATTTCATCCTTCAGCACCTGTTCACATCCATAGACATATATAGCAGTACCAACTAAGTGGTTTTTGTGGTCCTCCAATGCCGAAAGAGGTTGGCTTGGGAAGCTGTCATATAAGCTGAACTTCGCTGTTGATTGCCTTGGTATGGAAGATGGAACTCTTCCTACATTCTCACTGGAGTACAAGAACCAACTTCCTAATGCCAATGGGACTGTATGGGAGTAGTGGATTTTTGTCAAAGAGGAATGTAATTTCATTTTCGAGAAAGTTATATAATGCCCTTCGAAAGGATCCACCATAAAATTTCAACTTTTTAATAATATTTTAGGAAATAATAGTGTAAATGCATACAGAAGTCCAGTAAGGTAAATCTAACAATATACTCCACGTACTCCAGAAAATTTGCGTACAGTAAAAAGAGAAGCAGATGATCAAAATCTTTTCTTCTTGGACTGCAAACGAAGTTAATGTATTGCCAAAAGTATTGCTGAGCTGAGTGATTCAACATAGTCCAGTACAAATTAGCCAAAGGAGTCACTGAGTAGATATAGGCCTTGAAAAACAAGAGGAAGCAGTTATAAAATAGAGTAAGTTGTTATTGGGACATCATATGGTTAAAAATTGTCCTTAATGTTTAGCCTTTTTTTTTCTTTTTTTTTGATTTGTCAGATTGATCCATGAGAACACTCTATAATAGCTGCTGGAACATAGTTTATTTTATCTGATTAATTTTATTTCTTTTTGCTTTTCTTTCTTTTTTGACATCTCTCTGTTTTCTTTTTTTTTAGTTTTATTGAGTTATATTGAGTTCCTCCCCCCACCCTACTCTGTGTCCCCCAAACTCCCAATTTACTCAGGAGATCTTATCTTTTCCTACTTCCTATGTAGCAACAAAGAGGACCCTAAGAGAGAAATACATGATTTGATTTCTTAATGCTACAATCTGATCAGCTCCAAAGAGCAAAGCTTCTTTGTTTACATGAAGTTCAGAGTGTGGTTTAACCCTTAGGTATGTGGCTGGGAGGGATGGCTCAGCATTGAAGGGTGTGCACTGCTCTGCTGCCAAGGCACACACCAGGTGCTTCAAGGCAACCTGCAACTCCAGAGACTCCAAAGCCCTTGCGATCGCCATGGGCACCTCATGTATTTGTGAGTGTTTACAATTTATTAAATCTTTTTCAAGTCTTTAAAATACATTCTGTTCTTCCTGACTAAACTGAACCCATACATACCTGTGGTTATTTGTTGTTTTATGCTGCATTATTTTAAATACAATTATATTTTAATTAAAGGGCTATTTTTAAAATATGACATCCATAGAAGTTACATCCCTCAGGTTTTCCCCCTTCATCGTGCCTGATGTGAACACTCTGCAACTCAGGCTGTTTTGCTCCCAGGGTAAATAAAGACCATTGGTCTCTCTCTGGAGCTGTACCACACACTTCAGTTTTCTCCACGTTCTTTTGCTTTACTGGAAATGGAGCCTATTTGTGACACTTTCTATTACATATGTCCTCATGCTCCTCATTTGTCTTGTTTTCAGAGATTTATCTATTTCATGTGTTCAAGGGCAGAGTCACAATCATAAGTGCCATAAAAATGTAAGTTTATAAAATCGGAAGAAACAAAGTATTGTAAAGGGGGATCAACTATCACTGCTCTAATGCCACTCATGAGAGGAAGAGGAAGGGACTCACACTGTCCTATGATGATAACTGATACTCAAATTGTTGACAAAGTTATCTATCTACTGTATGCAAGGATGACATACTTGAATGAATATTTAAATAAACTGCTTCCTATCCTAAACATTCCCCTTGACAAATCAAGCAGTGATTCTTCAAGAAAATACAGAGCAGGGCTGGCAAGATGGCTTGGTAGGTAGGGGAATTCTCTGGTGCTGTGATTTTAGTCCCTGAAAAGCACATGATAGAAAAAGAGAATCCAGTTTCTCAACTTGTCCTCTGATTTGTATCTGTGAAACACACACAAAACTGTAAAAATTAAAATCCTTAATGGAAGGATAATATAACAATTCTTATGCCTTTGTTTATGTTTAGTGACTCTTACTTCTGAACCAAGACTTGAGCCTTCAAAAAGCTTTCAGTACAAACATTCCAACTCTTCCCAAATGTTTCCTTATTTTCTGGTTGTTACATTTCCCATGACTTTTATCTCATGGCTTTTATAAGTTCCATCATTTATCCAAACCAATCAGAATCAGCATTTAAAGATGACTGCACTCTTAAACTCCGGTGTGGCCGTGTGTGCTGTGAGGCTGGCTGAATGGAGGGGAAGAGAGGGGATTTTGCTTATGTAGTTTTCCAATTAAAAGCAGATATCACTAAGTACCAAAAAGACGGACAAACAGGTTCATATACAAATGTCAATATTATATGTAAACACAAACAGCAAAGAAAAGGGAGCGGTAGCATAGCTTAATTGATGACTATACATTACATCTGTTATAAAAGAATGTAGTTTTTAAGATAGTCTGTATCTTAAATCACCTAAATTCCATCTGGTCACGTTAGAAGAAGTACTTGTCTATAGTCAGTCAATGATCAACTTGACATTCCTTCACTGAGGAATTGCCTTCATCTGACTGGTCTGTGAGCATGGTTGTAGGGTATCTTCTTGACTGCTACCTGATGTAGGAGGAGCCAGGCTACTGTGGGCAGTGCCATTCCTAGGCAAGGAGGCCTGGGCAATATAAGAAAGGTAGCTTGGCAAGCCAAGGAGAACAAAGCAGTAAACAGCATTTTTTCCATGGTCCCTGCTTCAGTTCCTGCCCTGAGTTCTTGCTTTGGCTCCATCTCATAATGACTACTTGTTAGCCAAATAAGTCTTTTCCTCTCTGAATTGTTCTGTTTAGTATTTTACCACAGCAGCACAGAGGCAATATAGAAGGGTACATCAAAAAACAAAGGACAAAAAAAGAAACCTAGAAAGTTAATTTTCTACTGTTTAACAATTGTCTTTCAACTACATCTACAAAGAGTATTGGGAAAATTCATTTTCCTCTCTTATCTAGTGAACCTTTATTGTCTTAGATCACCTGATGAAAAGTAATATCCATTTAATGATAAGAACAAAAATTATTATTATTATTAGTGGAAAAGATAAAGTTCCCTCCTTTTAAATCCATAAATACTGTGGTAGTAGTTTTTTTTTTTATCAGTTTTACAAGTGATAGACAAAACAACACATTAAGAAGGTTGGATAATTGAATTTTTTTCTAAACTGAGTACATTATATTTTCACACATGAAGATTATACACCATGACCAAGTTGGCTTTCTCCCTGATACAGAGATGGCTCAACATATGCGAGTCAATTAATGGAACAAACCACAGAAATGGAATTAAAGACAAAAGTCAGGTAATTATCTCAATAGATGCAGAAAAAAACCTATGACAAAATCCAACATGACCTTCATGATATGAGTCCTAGAGAATGTAGGGCCAGAAGGAACACATCTCATCACAATAAAAGCTATACATGAGAAACTCACAGCCAACATCACCCCAAATGGAGAAAAGCCTGAAACAATCCCACTGAAGTCAGGAACAAGACAGGGATTTCCACTATTCCCACTCCTTTTCAACATCGTGTTCAAAGTCCTAGCTGAAGCAGCAAGGCAAGAGAAAGAAAGTAAAGAGAAACAACCAGGAAAATAAATAATACAAATTTAGACTTAGAGAATAATCGGGCAGCGTACATGAGATGCACAGGCTCCTTCTATGCACAATTCCTCCTGTTGTGAACACCTTTGGTATGGCACTCCGGGTATATGTAATGACAAAGAGTTTACTACAATTTTATTATAGATTATAATGAACTTGTACATTGCTAAGCATAGTCCCTCAATTACATCATGGCTCAGTCTGTACTGAAATGTCCTATGAGTTTTGACAGCTGTATTGTGATGTTCATCCATTATATGCTCATCGAGTCTTTGTGTCTCTGCACCAAAGTCCACTGTGTTCCATTCCTTTATTTCTGCCTATCTAAAACCCTTATCCCCAAACTGTTCTACTCAAGTAAAATATCACATCTTTGTCTTTGTGTAGGAAAGCAAGACAAGACGTAGTTTGATGGGTGAAAGTCCTTGCTGTGCAAGGGTGCAGACCCGAGTTTGGATGCCCAGAACTCACATAATGCTAGTCATGCAGCAGGAGCTTTTGTGACACTGGTGCTCCTGTGAAACAATCAATGCAATGACTGCATGCAATGCAACGACAGAAGACCCTCTGGAAAGTCAAGAACAGAGATACACACAGATAGCAGCCAACCCACAAAGAGACCACATGTGAAACAAAGAGGAGGTGGCACCAATACCTAAGGTTGTTCTATAAAGTCCACATCTCGTCATGGCATGAATGCATGTATACACACACACAGTACACCACAATGGTGGGGGGTAAGACCCTACAAAAGGTGAGGAAGCGCCACCTTTCCCCGCCTATCCCTAGAAAAATACCTCAGGTAACAGTGCCAGCCTTTTCAGAAGCCCCAGCAATGTGTCATGTCACCTTATTACAAATATCAGGAAAATTCTTTCATATAAACAAGCATTTGAGCCTCCTTTTTTGGCTGCCAGGTAATATAAGTTCAGATTTATACAAGTTTAGGGATCAGAGAGGGTGATATTGTTTCAGCTTTAAAAGCTATCTTTTCCACATGTATGTATTTATTATTGATTTATTTTGAGAGTACGTGTGTGTTGTACGCATGCATGTTACCGTGCACATGTGTGCATGCTTGTGTGTATGCTTGCAGTGGTTCTGGATATCGGAAGACAACTTAAGTAAGGACTCCTTCTCTTTTGTTGCTTCGGGGGATTAAGTGCTTTTACTTGCTGAGCCATCTCAGCAGTGCAGTATGAGTCTTGAGTGTCGTGATGCCCTATTTTGGCTTATAGTAGCCACAGGGCACACAGTTGCACATGATCAACACTGTACGTAGAATGATACCCTACTCACTGCATCCATGTAAGAACACACTAGACCAGACTGGAGCCCAGGGAAGAAAGAAGCAATAGAAACACAGTAAGAAAGTACAGCTGTATCCAATCATGAAGAATTTGTTTAATTGGGTGTAGCTTACAATGATGGAGGCAACCTCTCCTCGGTGTTCCTCTTGGCTAAAATACTTTATAGAAGAAGGACTGTAAAATGCCAACAACAGGGGTAGCTTGATAGCTGTCAGTAAAGTACTTGATGGACAAGCAGGTATCAGATGTTCATTTATAATCTTAGCACTGGGGGAAGCAGAAATAGGTAGCTCCCTGGGCCTTGTCGAGCAGCCAGCCTGACTGCTCTGTGAGTCCCAGTCCAGTGAGAAAATCTGTTTCATAAAAGTGGATTAGGTGGATACTGCATGAGGAACTGAGGTTGCCATTGGGCCTTGACATACATTAGCAAACATGTGTGAAAGCATACATGCACCAGTATACACACACACACACATACACACACACCCCACATACGCACCACACACAGTAACAGCAATGCTAACAAGGAGAGTTGAAACACTATTGTGTTGCAGGATGAGAGTCTTAATGGAGACAGACATATTATCAAACTATCTTGCAAACATCATATACACATGTAAATATTTCTGAAGCATCTAGTTCATGTCATTTTCCTCTCTATTCCCTCTCCTACCCTCTTAAGCACAAAGGAAGTGACTTTACATTCATAGATCATTCTAAATATAAAAATCAATATTGTTTGGAATTGACACCCCCAAACTAATGCCATTGTGGACTTGGAAGGCTTACCAATGAGAATACGTTTTTAAAACTAAATATAAAAATACAAAACAAAACAACAACAGAGAAAAGTTGAGGTCAAGGGAAGACAGCAGATTCAGCCAGGAAACTCGTGGAATGAGCACAAGGGGTCAGGTACCACCACTGTCAAGAAGCTTTTTAAAGATAGCTGGTGTGTTTGGAAGAAAATAAATACAACAATCTTTTCAATTTCACACATATAACTGATTTAGGTTGCTTTGAGATAAAATTTCAAAGCTATAATGCCTACTGATTTCAACAGAGCCTGTATTTATGTGCTATGTCCTTCAGTATATATGTTGCTTTTATTGGTTGATGAATAAAATTCTTTTGGCTAGTGGCTTAACAGAGTAAAGCCAGATGGGAAATTCAAACAGATATATATAGAGAGAGAGTAGGCAGAGTCAAGGAGATGCCATGTAGCTGCCAAAGAAGAAAGACACCAGAATCTTACTGGTAAGCCACAGCTGGGTGGTGATACATAGATTAATAGACATGGGTAAATTTAAAATGCAAGAGCTAGTTAGGAATGTTCCTAAGCCATTGGCCAAAACGTGTTGTAATTGATATAGTTTATGTGTGATTATTCAGGTCTGGGCTACCAGAAAATATAAGTACAGTCTCCATTTATATTGTATCTCAAGCAAAATAGAGAAAAATCAGGGTGGTACATTCCTGCCAAGTTGGTTGGATGGTTAGAAGTCCAGGGAAGAGGCAGGCAATCATATTGAAATTGGGCATTAAAACAGATCAGGAGGGGCTGGAGATACAGTTTAGCAGTTAAGAGAACACTGGTTGCATTTCCAGAGGACCCAGGTTCAATTCCTAGCATCCACATGGCCTCTAACAACTCTGTCTACTAGCTCCAATTCCAATGGCATCTTCTGGCCTCTGAGACACTGCATGCACATGGTACACGAACTTCTATGCAGATAAAATACTCATATGCACAAAATAAAAATAATTTTTTAAAAAAATTAAAATCTGCCTAAAAGTTAGAAAACAGTAATTTAATATTTATGTACTAATATACATAGAACATGATTTCTTAATTTGTTTAGTAACAAATACATCAAGAGTCTATAACTGTTTGGGTAAAATATTGACAAAGTTTTGGTGTGGGAGACTTGTCTGTATTCTGTCAATCATGTTTTAAATAAATGCTGAT